>JAEAOA010002240.1:1747500-2020000 GCA_016746295.1 Potamilus streckersoni
ATTCAAGGGATGTACTTTCTCCCTAGTCCATCAAAAATAGGACATGCCAAAATAAAATTATTCTCGTTTTCTGTCTGTGTTACTTATCAGACATATTCTCTCTTCACAGCGAATATATTAATACCTTCCTACATTTGCTTTAATTGGTAAATTTCTTGCTCATAACCAAAAATTCTGGTTACCTAACTACAACTCTCTTGGATCATCTAAATTGTTAACTTTAATAATTATATAAAAACGTAATCTATAGATTCCGTTAATCTCATTAGTCAATTCTTGCTTAAACACATCTTCACATAACAATGTAAGCATTCATATAAACTTCGGTTAATCTCATACATGTTCCAACAATTATTTTTAAGAAAATATGCAGCCTTGATAGTATGTTTTAATTGCAATGTCTGTTGGACCATGGTACCATTTCTACGTAGATAGCCTCCCATAAGAAATGCAACAGTCATGGGGGTCCTTAAGGTTTACCGACAGTTTAGTTACCTTAGAAAACAAATACTTTCTCAAAGTATTAAAATTTTCTGGAGCTGAAACACTGTATTTGAGAACAATAATAAAGCATCGACACACAATGATATAAACACTTCTATTATAACTAGCGATATCCAAAATGACTCAACTGCCATTGTACTCCGAGGATCAATTAGAAAGAAAGCAAAAAGTATTGGAGATAGAATACATACTTGCATTATTCCAGCTGGACATTGCTCAAATAATTATTAGACAATCATTCACTTATTTTTTGTATTTTGGTATTAACAGTCGTCTGCATTAGTAAAAACCATAACGTTTTTTTTTTTATTTTTATAAAAGTATGCATGATTGTATCTCTTCTCTTGTTTTATACTTGTTTTTACTTTTGCAAATCGCTTTATAAGCATTACTATAAAACGTATAGTCTTAAATTAATTGAGATATTTTGTTAAACCGAAATATAAGGAGCAACTTTAAAATAGTGGAATTTTGTAAAAAGTCTCTATTAAGCCATGGCTGGGATTTTGAATTTCTGCTTACACTAATAACGAAATTTTCCGGTCTTTCAACATTAACTATCATTTTTTAGATCATTTTAAAGTTCTATGCTTTCTTCAAACGATTCTGTCAACGATCCTGTTTGTTACATATTTCTGATTTTTGTGCAAATGAAGTTGTAAATGACTCTACAAATTGTAGTCCTTTTGCTTTGCACCAACTGTACTTATCCATTCCGAGAAATACTGGAAAAGTCTGACGTGCTCTTCTTATCATAGCTGTCAAAGTATGCAGTGCATACTACTATTGACTGATAGTCAATTATATATATATATATATATATATATATATATATATATATATATATATATATATATATATATATATATATATATATATATATATATATATATATATATATATATATATATTGATTCTATCTATGATAAAAATGATAAGTAATTAAAAAATCGGTTGACCAGCGACAATATAATCCATCGTAGTAACCGAATTATCTTGGCTACATATTTATTTTTGAACGCCTGTATCTGTACCACAATGGCTATTTAAAAGTCCATTAAATTTGCAGAAATCAAGAAGTGTTTATCCATAATGGTTTATTTCCCTTTGGTCTTGGTTTGCAAGAAAATATAACTGTATAGTTAAAATCAAGAAATGGGTCAACAGTAGTATCATACTATTTCATAAAATTTGGTTCTGTACTGGTAACTGCGTCAAAATTGCAAGCAAGTAAATATTTATGATATGTGTATTTCTCTTTCAGTTTAGCTATATCATTCTCTATAATTGCAAATTTATTTTCCTTTGAGTGAATGGATAATGGTTGAGTGCTCTGGCGAAAATTAATGTATCCGAAAATAACAATGGGTGGAGTAATTGCTGATTCTTGGGTTAGCGGTAATACACGAACCTAAGTCCTTAAGTACGTAAGGATTTGATTTGGGCTCAACTGGCTATGACTGGGGCTACTAATCCATGAGACCAGGATGTCATGAGGACTAGCCATTCTGACATTATTGTGTATGGGTTGCTGCTTGAAGCTGTTTAGGTTTATATACACACACACACCCCCATCGCATTTGACTGTTTTGGAAGGTCTCCGTCTAGGTCACGTGCCTTGTCGATATCAACTGCATATACTTATATGAAGAAGACAAATAATGTTATAATTACCAATTAATTCCAGCAATCTTGATCGTTGACACTAATCAAGTTTTGCAGGCACTTCCAGGTCGTAAAAAGCAACGATTCTACATCTTCATTGTTCGGTACAGACACCCATCTCTATATAATTCAGTTAAAATACAGTATATATAGATTTGACTAGTCAGAATTGGTTGATAATGAAGTAACAGTTTAGTAGAAAGAATATTTTGAGAGTTTATCTGTGTTGCAATTGAAAAATATAGAGAAAATGTTTCTTAAGATAAAATTCAGATCTTTTATGGACTTAAGATTGGAACATTCATAACTAAAATTAGTACCGTTTCAAATACATGTAAATCCAAAATTTGTCTCAAATCACATGGTTTCCTCTACAAAGAAGCCTGCATCACTTACATGTCTATGCGGACAAATAAAAGTACTCAGAAATGTAGTTATTGAAGTTTTAACATCCATATGTTTCCATAGATCAACGATGGAGGCTGAATTAGCAGAGTGAGTCTTTTATACACTATACATGGGTTCCTACATGTATATAGCAAGCATTTGGACGAACTTTCATAGCAAATAATGATACTAATACCTGAAGAAGCATATTACACGAATTCATGTTCACTTTCACTAATTGTTCGCTGCGGGAGCACTGTCTAGCATTGCTGGGTTGTAGGTATTTGAATATGGCCTCTCCTACACTACTGCGTCCTGTTCTCACAGAACCTGCTGTATGGCGCGACCGAGTGCTCGGCGGTATAACTGGGTTGGCAGACGGGTCTCTTTAGCCGTGGCAGGCAGTCAGTCTAAGTGAAGGAAAACTCTGGCGCTAAACCCGGGCAGATTGAGATGGTTAGCCTTGTCAGGCAGTTTGTCTAGGAGATGGAAACTCCAATTCGAAACCCACGAAGTTCCATTGGATGAAGGATGCGCTGCCACGTGGATATCTTTGGGAGACGGAAAGGCTACGGGAGTAAACCCAGACAGAAAATCTGTAGCTCAGTGTGTTGCTCAGCATGACAATCAGACGGACACTCCGCACCAGAGAAAAGAAGCAAGAAAACATAAAAGAAACCTTCTGCTATTCAATTCCGCAAGCTAGAACATGTGCACCATGTGCAAATGCATCTCTGACGACCTCAGGGAAATGAACGACACCAGGAATACGGCCATCATCGACAGAGAGCTCACCAAACTAAATGTTAGCATAGCTGCCCTCCAGGAAACGAAGTTCGCCTCCAGCGGCTACTTCAGAGAGGAAAACTACATCTTCTTCAGGAAGGGCCGAGAACCTGAGGAGCCACGCCAGCACGGAGTTGTCTTCGCCATCAAAATCACCCTTCTTACTTCGGTTGAGCATCTATCATAGGCACTGAGTGTCTCTTGTTCATCCACCTTTCCAATGATGTAGGTCTTGTCAACATCCTCAGTGTCTACACCCTCACCATAGAATCTTCAAAAGAATTAAGTTTCAGTTCTACAGGCAGCTGGACGAACAGATCAAATAATGCTCTAGTAAAGACGAGCTACTATTCCTCCTTGGCGACATTATAGCTAGAGTAGGTGTGGACAAGAGAAATGGACAACACGCCTCAGACATCATGACACTGGAAAGATCTACGAAAACGGTAAAAAAGTGCTGAAGCTGTGCACCTATCATGACCTGTGCGTTGCAAACACCTTCTTCAAGTGTAAGCTACAAAACAAAGTATCTTGGAAAAAAAACAGGTCTCATCGCTGGCACAGCTCGACTTGGTCATCGTCAGGCGCTCTGCCTTCAACAGTATCCTCTCCACCAGAAGCTACCCCGGTGGAGACTGCAAACCCTACAACGCCCTCGTGAGCATCAGCGTGCTCTACAGCCACTGCTCCAAACCAAATGTTCGCCATCGCATCAACACTGCGCAGATGTCTATCCCGTCCAAGGTGGATGAGTATATATCCGCCCTGGACCAGGCTGTCCATAACTTGAGCACGATGTCACAGCCAAATGGAACGCCATGAAGAATGCCATCTATAGCACAACCATGTCCACGTTTGGCAAAAATGAACGGCCCAGCCAAGACTGATTCAACACAAACAACTCAAGCATGGAACCAGTAATTGAGGACAAACGAGAAGCTTTCATAGCTTACAAATATGCTCTAACGAATGGACACTTGCTGACTTCAGAAGACCCCGAAGCATCACCCAACGCATCGCTAGACAGTGCCAAACAAATACTGTCATCAAATGTGTGAAGGAATCCAGCGCAGTACCGAGTCAAGAAACATCCAAGGCATGAACGGTGGCATCAAGATGACCCTATGCCCTACGGTGAAAGTGGATGCTTTCCTCTGAAATCTCTGACAGGAGAGAAGATCACAGACCGAGAGCAACAGATGTCCAGATGGGTGCAGTACTACTCAGAGTTGTAGTCCCAATAAACATTAGTTACCGATGCAGCCCTAAGCAACATACAGGAACTGCCCACTATGGAGGAACTCGACAAAGTGCCCACCTTAGAAGAGCTCAGCAAAGTCATCGACTCCCTCCCAAACGAAAGTCACCAGTTAGCTATAGCATCTCGCCTGAAGCCATTAAACGTGGAAATCCAACAATGCTACAACAGCTGAAAAATGTACTCTTCCTCTGTTGGAAGGAATAATCAATTACCCAAGACATGGGCATTGCCACCATTGAGACCCTCTACAAAAAAGGGCGACCGCTGCACTGTAACAATTACAAGAAACTTCTAATCGTCGTGGATAAAGTGTATGCCTGCTTCCTCCTCAACAGGCTTCAGCTACTGGCGCATGTACCCGGAATTCCAGTGCTTCAGAACAGACAGGTCGACAACAGAAATGGCCAGCTACCTCCGATAACTCTAAGGGAAAAGCAGAGAGCAAGATCAGCAACTTTACATGATGTTCATCGGCTTCATCAAGGCCTTTGACCTGGCCAGCAGGAAGGGTTTATTTGAACTTCTTGGGAAGATCAGCTGACCCCTTCCCCCCACAAAATTTTGCATCATGATAATCTCCTTCCATGCTGAAATGAAGGGTACTGTCCTGTATGATGGATCTTCCTCAGACTCCTGCCCAATTAACAGCGGCTTGAAGCAGGGGTGCTTGTTGGCGCCAAGTCTTTTCGGGATCTTCTCTCTACTATTGTCCTACTCCTTCGACACTTCCACTGATGGAGTATATCTGCACACCGGGTTTGAAGGAAGGCTGTTCGATTTGGCACGACTGCGCTTAGAAACCAAAATGAGGTCAGTGTTCATCAGTTAGATGCTTTTTGATGACGACTCGGCTCTTGTGACCCACACATAGTATGCACTACAGAGACTGGGAAACCATTTCTCTGATGCATGTAAGCATTTCTGGGATCACCATCAGCCTAAAAGAGACAAACATCAACGTGTAAGATGTCACCACTGCCCCATCCATCAAAATCGACGGTGTCTTCCTGAAAGTAGTCAACAACTTTACTTACCTGAAATCAACCATCAGTAACACTCTTTCGTTTGGTGTGGCGCTGGAGAGAAGGTTTTCCAAAGGCAAACACCATCATGGCCCGACGACTAACGAAGAAGGTGTGTGAAAACAGCGCGCTGGCAATGCAAACTAAGACTCAAGTCTGACAGTCCTGCGTTCTCAGCACCCTCCTATATAAGCACGTACATGAGGCAAGAGCATCGAATCAACTCCTTCCATATACGGTGTCTGAAACGCATCCTGAAAATCGGCTGGCATGACCACGTCCCTTACAGCGACATCCTTCAGCCTACAAATATGCTTAGCATGTACTCCCTGCTTAGTCAAGCGCCGTCTTCGATGGCTGAGAAACGTACGATGCATGGAGAATGGAATCTGCCAAAGGACATCGTATATGGACAGCTGGCCACTGGCACCAGAAGAGTCGGCCGCCCCTCACTCCGCTTCAAGGATGTGTGCAAGAAGGACACGAAGGCATGCGGCATTTCACCTGACAGCTGGAAAGTGCAGGCCGAACACCAAGACACCTGGAGACTGACGTTCAGCAAATGTATACCAGTCGCTGATGTGAGGAGAGGCCAGCTGTCCGCAGAGAAGCGCAAGAGAAAGAAGAGTGCAGCAGCAACCCAAGTAACTCAGACTTCCAAGTACGTCTGCATCAACTGAAATAGGGACTGTCACTCGCGCATTGGGCTGCACATCAAAAACAGACGATACGTAAACCCCAGAGACATACTACACTCCAAGGGCGCGACTTGCATGGTCTTCCGAGACTTCTGCAGCTGCTGATGATGATGTTAGCATTGCAGGTGTGGTGTTGTTCAAATGTTTGCGATATAAGTACAGTACTTAATTTTTGTTGCATTTATGACATTTGCAGAATAACGTCAAGTATTGTTAACACTAACCGAGATGTACAGAATGTTCACAAAGAACATAATGATACTCTGGATAATATAAATTTAGGTACAAAACAATAGTTTTGCTTAAAGTGGAATGAAAATGTATAAGTGTATTGAAAATGCAACGAATTATTATGTGACTAAGTTAAAATTGATGCTAACAGAGTCACGAATTTATTTTTAATGATTAGTTTAACATAGTTACAAATTATATAGAACAGGCTCTTGATATGCTCGTAAACGTATTATATAATGCAGCACTTCGTTTTGAAGTAGAAAATAAAAATAATTTTCAATCATCCTGGTATAATTTGGAATGTAACGATTGGAAAACGGTGAAAAACACAAGCTACGGGGAACATTTATATAGAAATTGTATAAAGTGTTTTGGGGATTCAGAAAAAGACAGATAAGGATATAGAAATAGAACAGAAATGTTGGATTAAATCTTCAAACAAAATCGAATCACAATATTTTAGGATCTTGTAAATTCGATAACTATAAAATTCTTTTCTTGAAAATATCCAAAATATCAAATTCAGAATGGTTTGAGTGTTTAACAGGTGTAGCCAATTCATCTATGGTAAATTAGACAATAAGTTTGAACTATTTATTAGTAATACAAATTTAAACGTAGAGTTTAAAGGTACTGGTATGTTCTATGCTGGAAATATAATTTTATGTTTCATTTTGGTTTAAAAACCCACCATTATACAAACCAACTAATACAAAATATTACATAAAGAAATAGACATAGCAACTATATAGAAAAGTTTGAAAGGGTTTATTTTGGAATACTGTACATACTAAAATCTTATCTTATGTCTTGTGTACATGAACTTGCAACATAAACTAGGCATTCGAATATGTACCGAGTCATGACATAAAGAGAGCAGCAATGGGAGAAATCCTTTTAACATTTTCGTCCACAAGTGGACACATTTCGTTTTTAGAATGACCTTAAATTACGATTGCAAAAAGGAACTATTGTCAGATCTTGCACACTGACCAACCAATGAAATATAGGCTAGTCATTAACTGCAGTGTTACCAGAACAAGTAGATGATGGTGCTTTCTAAGCACATGACTGACATCCTTTATGAATTTTAACTGCAATAGAGTATTCAAAACGTTCCATATTTTCCACACGAGGAAAACGTTTGAAATATATCTGTTCAGCCATCTGTTCATGCTTATGAAAACCACCAGAGTTCTTCAAAGAGTGTTTCCACTATTTCGAATACATCAAAAAGTCTTGATCCAATACAATGTTAATGGTACATTTCCATGGCTTGTATTAAGGCAAAATCCTTCACATCTCTAAAATCATAGAAAGTGCATCCTATCCGAGATAAAAAAAAAATATGTCGTCTACTTCGTCTGTATGCCAGCTATATCGTTATGTTTCTACTTCGTCCATAATCTGGTTCAGAAACTAACTTATCTTCACATCCATTCCACATATTTAAACCAGTTATCATGTGCTTTCTCACTCGATGCCATTCAAACGTATCTGCAATATTTAGTCACGGTTTAGACACATACTTAAACCAGTTATCATGTGTTTTCTCACTCGATGCCATTCAAACGTATCTGCAATATTTAGTCACGGTTTAGACACATACTTAAACCAGTTATCATGTGCTTTCTCACTCGATGGCTTTCAAATGTATCTGCAATATTTAGTCACGGTTTAGACACATACTTAAACCAGTTATCATGTGCTTTCTCACTCGATGGCTTTCAAACTTATCTGCAATATTTAGTCACGGTTTAGACACATACTTAAACCAGTTATCATGTGCTTTCTCACTCGATGGCTTTCAAACGTATCTGCAATATTTAGTCACGGTTTAGACACATACTTAAACCAGTTATCATGTGCTTTCTCACTCGATGGCTTTCAAACGTATCTGCACTAATTAGTCACGGTTTATAAGCAATATTGTCTGGGTTACTTGGTCATGTGATTCAAACAGATAACGCAAATTAAACACGAGAAGGTCATTTTCGCGGTTAAGAGTCACTTGATCTGGGTCAGTTGGTCAAATGATAATGAATCACCTAATGGGCGTAAATAATGCTGAGGTAATTTTATTCTTCAGAGCTCTAAGATAGTACACATTATTGGTTCCGTTGCATTTTGGGGCAATAAATTACGACATACAAATCAAAATTGTAATCTTCATCTAACATTGCCAAAAATGCATTTTTAACATTTTAAAAGTAATGTACTATGGATTAAATCAGATATATCCATATTTGTTAACTGTGTGGAGGAATAAATTTAAAATATTTTAACCGTTTTGTTATATTATGCTCAACCTTTCGGGGTTCGTAATATAATATAATATATATATATATATATATATATATATATATATATATATATATATATATATATATATATATATATATATATATATATATATATATATATATTACACGCATGTGGCCATTGTAGGAAGACATGGTACAAGGTACGGGATTTCATTTATCATCATTCCGTATAATTAAACCTGTTAAAACTGAAGTATGGAGGTATATTTTATATTAATAACAGAAGTATATCGTATGAATGGAACAATGCTCCCAGACAAGAACTAGAGATGTTGTCCAGTCATATGCCAACTCTTTGAAGGGATTTTGATATAAAAATCTTGTCTGCAACAGTCACTCATCGAGTTTTCTTTGTCTCTTTCTAAGCTAGAAAAATTACAAGTCTGTATACGGACAACTAGACAGAGCCATAATACACATCAGCAGTCTCTTAACTTGTTTTCTTCACGACGCTATGTACTTTGTATAGAAGTCATGGTACCAGACTATATATTAATAATAAAATCCATCCACATTTACAACTTAGAGGTCAATCCTTCAGCATATGCCTCTAAATGTATAGCTACCATTCGGACAACCTTGGCTGCTTACAAAAAAAAAGATAACCAAGAACTATTTTTTCATTAGTAACTTCTCTGTGAATCATACAATCTACTCATATAAATAGCAGAAGTGGCAACAGTCAGTCAACTCGTATAGATAGTTAAAGTGGCAACAGTCAATTAAATTGTAGAAATAGCTTAAGTGTCTAGAATAGGTAGCGTTCTTTTTGCAGATTGCGCAGTTTAAGAGTATTAGCTGCGATCAAAATGTATGATCGTTCTGTAAATTAATACAATGTAATACGTCCTTGACACATTTTAATATCACACAAATAGCAGAAGTGGTCCAAATGGACCACACCTTATAGAGTATACAACCGCAAGGGAACGAAACGTGAATGATCTAAGAAAAACCCACTACCACCAACACTCTGGAAATGGCTATTATAACACTTTGCATGTGCTCAAGGCATCGTGGTCCTGCTTTACTCAAGTCATTTGCTTCGTAACAAATCATCGTTGTTTTTTGTAATCTCACTTTTCTCTATCAGATTCAAAAATTAAATTTCTAATGAAAAATAAAATATCTCCCATAAAAAACGCACACTGAGAGAAGAATATTAAATAAAGATAATGAAGTCATTCAACTGAGTAATAATTGTGCTTAAGTGATTGTTCGGAGTACAGCTATAGCCTAAAGGATTCTCTTTCTAATCCTCTCAGTGTTTGTTTTTTTTTTCTCTCAGTGTGTGTGTGTGTGTGTGTGTGTGTGTGTGTGTGTGTGTGTGTGTGTGTTGTCTTCGGATTCTTTTTACAATCATCCCAGTTTTTGTTTTTTCTATGTGTGTTTTGTCTAAAATGAAATGTTTTTCTTTTTCTGTCTTAACGTCTTCTTAAGGGTTTTATACGGGTAATATAACATACTACGTATGGTATTAACACGGCTAAAACGGCATAGATTCTCGTTTCTATACAATAGAAACCCATACGACATATCACCTTTGGGATACACAGTTTATTCCCAACAAAATCAAATTCACTGATCAACAGTTCCATGATGTGTACGGTTTATTTCTTTCATTTAGGAAATGATTCGCTGGATCGCCGAGCTTTGCATCTTTACGTATCCCCATCTAGAACGAAGGATTGTTCTTATACCTTTTCCTACTTCAGGTTACGACCTTTTTGACAACTGTAACAACGAGGACCTCACGACAGCGATGAATATGGATTTACGCCAATATGGAGGACCTGTCAAAGCTGCAGACTGCCTGAATGACACATTATCTCACAAAACATATCCAGGTATAAGGGATGTTCAAAATTAGTGAAAATGTTAAGTGAACATCAGGTTGATGAAAAATGAGTAACATTTTTTATTATTCTATTTAGAATTAAGGTCGTTCAACGTTAACGTTAAATGTTAGCATGTTCTTTGTGTGGGTTTGTAAAAGAACACTTACAAGCGTGTGTATATAAAATCCGAAGAACTGTAAATGTGCATAAAGGGAGCCCAACGCAGTTCTCGGCTAAGGCAGTGGCCTATAATGTACTATCTCAGTTTTAAAGATATGAACATAAAACATCATAACTATTAAAATGAACACATTTTCAAACTTATCAGGGAATAAATAAACATAATGAGTGAAAACGTTGACACAATAAAACTGATTCTTGTATGAATGGGGAAATATAATGAATGAAAACATTGACACAAAAGGCTGATTCTTATATGATTATCCATTTAAAGTCACGCCAACCTTCTCCTCTCGACTTATGAATATCCCTGATGCTTACGATCTTGAATCTTATCACTAACCTACGCAAAAAATGAGATAATGCACATATAAAGAGATGAAACGGGGTCCCAGATGTTACTTTAAGTAAAATGAAAGTGGACCATTAATAAACCGATTTCCCACAAAATTGTTTAATATGACAGCTGTAGTAAACACAGGAACAGAACAACAACAAACCCACACACCCAAAACAACTGGGCAACCGCTCATGTATACTGTAGTTCAAAACTTTAACCCAACTCTCACAAACTAAATAACCCAAGTATGAAAAATATGCATTGATATCTCCTGATCAGAAAATTACAACATTAGCAGTTACTAAATACCCATTACCAGTTTCAAATTTACTTCCTTACCAGTTACAAATTTGCCCAGTTATATATTTACCTCTTACCAGTTGTAAATTAACCCATAACTAGCTAACAATTTATCTCATCACGAGTGGTTACCTCATGTTCCTCGTTCATTTATTATGCTTTCATTTGGAGCAGAATTACTTTTACTAATTAGAATTTTAGTTTAAGGTATTCTGTAGTATTGTATAGTGTTTAGTTGAATGTCATCACATGGATCCTATTCATAATACATACGGCATCTATATAATTGTTATGTAAGAAAAATGTTCTTGTTATGAAGTGAGTTGTTTGTTCCGATGGAATATCGAGTTCATTCTGTAGTTGTTGTTTTCTAACATAACAATCTTCTCATTTCTTGCTATGAGAAGGAATCTTATACTGCATAAGATATGCCTTGGCTCTTGATCAGAGAGGAAGAGAGATAACAGAGTGGTCCTCTTAAGAATAAGATGTCACTTATAATGGTATATCTTTTGGAGAAGCTCTAGCAGCGAGAGGTAGCGGAGATCGCTGTAAATATAGACAGACACTCTTCTTTGATCTGGGACTAACAACTTATATATATATATATATATATATATATATATATATATATATATATATATATATATATATATATATATATATATATATATATATATAAATCGTTTATTTTTATGAACTCTGAACCAGACTGTTTACGATTACATTTGTGAAATGCGGCTTCTAAAGTAAGTCAGTTATTATGTCATCCAAGCCATGAAATATTGAACCAAGTAATTTAATTTTGTATCTAATCTTAATTTTTAAGTAACAACATAGTCCTACACAACTTTTAATTTCTCTACCAAAATTAATATCTAATATAATGACGTCATAACATGATTAAAATATGTCATCACGTAAGTTTAAGTTGCACAGGAAATGTCGACTACTGCTTCACAACTGCTGGTGATCGCAAGTTGGCAGATAACTGCCGATTTTGAAGAAAGTCGTTTGACCCATCATGCTAATACGATGTGTTCCTGGGCACGTAACCCTACTTCAATAGCTTCGGCACAAAACAACCTTTCTTATGTTGCTTTACCGCAAAACACCAAACCAAACCAAACCAAACCAAACCAAGCCAAACCAAAACAAACCAGAACAAGCCAAACAAAAAACCTCAGCTCCACTGTTCCCATTACATATTAATTGTCTCATTTCACGTTAAATAATAATGTTCTCCTACATTCTAATTGCTCCATTTCACCTCTTCATGTTTGCACGACTCCATGAAACTTTTCAAAGTCTAGTTTGAACAGTTTCAAACTGAAAATCTCTGCAATATGAATATCATATGTTTTGACAAAGACATATGGTAATGGTCAGTCTAGCTATTTGCTTCAGAATGGATAAAAAGATGGACATCTTGAGCGAAACAGAAACTTTTGATTACATAAGGTATAACATAATAATCAGGTCGGGCATTCTTTACAATAAAGGACTAGATACCGATGATACAGTTAAGAATTTTATATTCTTGTAGAGTAGAAACAGAAAAAAGTCCATTAATATAGGGTTGTAGGATCGCACACAATGGACAGCAGAGTGAAAAGCGATTCCATTTCTATCTTGCTGGAGTAGTTGTAATATTGGTTTCAGTATTGTTGACAATATTGACTGCATTTGCTGTAACATCACTACACTACTTGTGTATTTACCACTATAACTTCAAAAGTTCTGGAAAGAACGCCTAGATAGATGCACAAATAGCATGATATGCGATAAAAGATTTTCTATGTATTTTAAGCATAACATTGATCAATGTTTGTGTTTCAGGTGTTTTTGTTACATCCTCCATCGAAACAGCCAAAGTCATTCGTACCATGTTGCCAAAACGCATACCCCTGCTTCGACCAGTATCTTCTGCTCCAGACCTTGATCAATTGCCTAATATTCTTAAAACGTCAAGTCGTCCTGACGTATATGCCCAGGTAAACTTCCACACAGCTATTCCCTCGAAAGCCTCACTATGTTGGTAGCGATCGGAACAAAAGACAAATGTTCATCACTAACACCAGAGCGTCTAAAAAGTATAACATAGTGGATAGAAAGTGTACTACACACATGGGCATTAGGACATCTCCCCCTGGACATTTACCAGCCCTATACCTACCTCCCCACACATTTCTTCCACGGAAATTTCCCCCTGGACTTCCCTCCCCATCAAATAGGACACCTAAAGTCAATTCCTCCAATTTTCTTTAGATTAGTTTATTTATATAGAGTAACATTTAGCGTTGATGTATACTCGCATCCCGCATCACCATTAGTGCACATATGTGACTGTTGTCACCTGAAATAAATGCTTTATCAAATGTAAAATATCCACTTTCCTGACATCTCTCTCTCTCTCTCTCTCTCTCTCTCTCTCTCTCTCTCTCTCTCTCTCTCTCTCTCTCTCTCTCTCTCTCTCTCTCTCACACACACACACACACACACACACACAATCATGGATCTTAAGTGTAGCTTGACACCACATTTGAACTGTGAACATAAACTCACACCCATTTTTAAGCATTGTTAGTTATAACAAAAATGGTCATTGTCTATTTGTCAATCAATTGCTAGTGCTTTTACTGAAGGTAGAACAGGATGTTTCTTTGAAGAATATTGAAGAGGCTTGAGTCTAACCTTTATTTACTGTGCATATTTGGTTTATTTTAGATAAACAACCGGTGGATTAGCCATCATTCAATTAATTGTAGCTGTTTCAGTACAGTGCTCAGGCTAGATGTCGACATAATCGGATTATGATGTAACAACCAAAGAAGAAGTAAAAAGACTGTTCTTCGAGAATTGCAAACATCGTCGCCGACTTTGACAATTGTGTCATCATAGAATATTTAAAAGTAATTGCTTACAACATTAACTTTAAAACAATACTTTTTTAATGTGTGAAATTATTAACTTTGTTTGATACTTACTACTTAAATTTATTTCAAATAACCTTTTTCTTTTAACATAACCTAATATAAGTTTTTACATTTTATTGGCAAAATATCTTAATAAATGAAGTTTTAAGATCATGGGGGGGAATGACTGGGGGAAGTCCTATTTGATGGGGGGGGGGAGTCCAAGGGGGAACTGTCGGGAGGGGAGAAAGTCGGGGGAATGTTCGGAGGAGGGAGATTCCTAGACTCCTGGACATGCTGCCTACACTGTATGTCGTACAATCTTATTATATCTTTGAGCTCTCTTGTCGAAACGTTCTTGTAGTTCTTTGAAGACTATCTTCTTGGATCTTGTCGAGATGTATTTGCGGTTCTTCGAAGAGCTGCAAGCAAACAAAGAACAAGAGGTATAACTGACTGAATCATTTGATGCATACATCTAGAACGGGAACGTGTCGCAAAGACATTTAGGTTAAATATTCCGAGATATGTTAGTTAATCGATATTATAGACGCATGATGCTTGCATAATCCTTTTCTGATACGATCGATCTTTAGATGTTACGCCCTCTTACAACTTTTCAAGTACCTCATTCTCAAAAACGTTTTAAGAAATCTTACACTTGTCATGAACCAGATTTCTGATCTTGAGTCATTTCCAACCAAAAATGACGTACTTGGAGTAACTTCAGTACAATTAGGCACACGGCCTCTGAGCATTTGTTAGAGCACACATACAAGTTATACAGGAATAAAAAAAAAAGATTCGCCAATAAATGAACTTACTGAGAATGAATCCTGAACATGTCTTATATTAATATAGGTTTCTTGGTTCATTGTTTAGGAACATTATAATGCCGAACAATGAATTCTGAAAAGCAGACATGAAAATGGTACATTTCCATAGTTTCACAAAATAAATTAGTGATAGGTGAGTTCCACTGAACGATGTAGCCAAACGTTTGATGTAATACTCGCATGAATCTAAAATGAAAAAGAAAAATACGCGATGTCTGCTCTTCTTTACTAGCAGAATAAAGGATAACAATGCTCAGATTTTAGAGAAATTTTCACATGTTAAAATATATGTTAATCAGTTATCATGGATTCAACAAGTACATATAATATGCTAAAAAATTAATAGCTAAAGTAAAATAACATTCCAAAAGACAATTTTTTTTTGTAACACAGAAACAAACAAAACGAAGTAGCTATAGGAAGCCGCTATCAGCGATATAAAGTGTACCGTAGGGCTTATTGCTTTTTTGTTTTTGTTTTAAAAGTATCGGCCATGAAACAAAGTCAGATTGACGGGATAATCGCTTGATGTTTAACAGCACAACAGCGCATGGAAGACTATTTATTGTAAAGTGCCTTGGCTAGATAAATACCACTTTAACTGATCCGCACTGATCTGGGCAGTATTTGAACCTGTAACCCATGCTAATAACATTTGTAACACATTGTTAACATTACCATATATTCTGCTTAAAATGGAACTATATAGAGATTGGCAATTTATAATTGTGTCTAAAGGTACACACTTTTATTTGTTTATAAATTATTAGAATTAGAATATAGCAATCATGTAAAATTATTAATTTTGATATGGGTTATTTTAATGTAGCAGTCACTCCAGTGTGATTGCAGACACTTTTAGGTATCGATTACATATGACAGAACTATTTTACTCTGAAAAAAAAGTATTAAATAAGACACATACGGCAAGTTTAAAATGAACTCTTAAAGCCTGACTTATATTTTTCCAGGCTTTCGTAGAATTAATAAAATACTTGAGATGGAACTACATATCACTGATATACACCAACGATAGCCATGGACGAAGCTACAAAGATCTCATTCGCAAACTGGCTTTCAAGGAGATGATCTGCATCACATCTGAAATCCCATTTACTCCTTTGGAAATGGTATCAAACAACATTGCTGACAATATTGTTGGACAGTTGGCCAAAGACATGCCGACGGCAAGGGATGACAGTTTAGGTGTCGTGTACGTTGGAAGTTTATCCGGACTCGGGTTCCTTCTTGACAGAGTTTGCAATAAATCCAGAAGTAACCCATTGCTTGTTTCAAACCTCCACTGGATTTTCGTTGGAGATTCAGGTTTTGACGCATCCGTATACGACTTCAAAAATGCAATATATAGCAAACGATGTGTTGAATCAGTCAGCAAAATGCCATTATTTATCACTTTAACAGATTCTCTCATAGGTTCCGACGATTTTCTTGCACATTTCAACGGCTTGTTGTCTAACGCTTCATACGATGGTCCTCTTTCATCCTGGATTGACGAGTATAAAACATGGCATTGCAAGATGGGTGCATGTACACCGGATAAAATGCAGATAAAACGTTTGGCTGATTCGATGTATAGTTTGGCAACAATGGTGAAAAACCATATTGAATGTGTTTGGTTAGGAGGATGCTCAAATTTGGATATAGCGTCAACTCCAGTGACAGCGGATTCTCTCAGAAAAACAGTTGTTAACTATTCAACTATAGACCGATATCATCTTCCCATTTCATTGCGGACGAGCAGATCATTTAAGTATGCTAATGACGGGTATATAGAATATCTCAGTGCAGGGGATGGAATCGAAATTTATGCTACAGAAGGGGCGAACTTGTCATATCTACAGGTAAATAGAAATATAATATTTATTAAAATAATACATATTAAAACATGTCATAATTTAGAGAAGAATTAAGCAGCACATTATGTGTGGTATTCTAATTTCTAGCTCAAGTCTGCAAAGTGGAGATAAGCTACTGTACTGCCATAGTCGTCAGCGTCAGCGTCAGCGTCGGCGTAGGCATCAGCAGAGAAAAATTACATACAAATGTACACCTTCATGGAATGTCCGCAATTCTTTCTTCAGAAGTTTTGCTACAGACTGGAGTGGGTTTCAGAGAACCTGCCACAAAGGAACGGGCTGAGAGTATTGATTTTGCAAATATACATTAGTTGTATGCTCATGAAAGGGTAATTTATTTCTGAATTTTGCGTGTATGTATGTATGTATGTATGTATGTATGTATGTATGTATGTATGTATGTATGTATGTATGTATGTATGTATGTATGTATGTATGTATGTATGTATGTATGTATGTATGTATGTATGTATGTATGTATGTATGTATGTATGTATGTATGTATGAATTTGATGGGATTTGAGTTTAAGTCATTTGTTTGCACCTTTAAATTTTGGTTAACACGATTTAAGACCTCTTGGCTGCTAAAGATTCAGACCTTGTTTACAATTTCGAATGTTCTAGAAATGAACTTATGACCCTCATCCTGGTTCTGTTACATGCCTTAGTTTTCTATACATGGTAGTGAATACCATAATTTATTTGTTCCTTTGTCAGTCATTTAATTATGTTTAATTATTATTTGAGAGGAATTATTTATTTCATGCATTGATTTGAATCACAAAATGATCATAACTATAGGACACGATAACTATGCTGGAATTACTGTGAATTCAGTTAAAGATATTTTGATTTTATATAATTGTGACTCATTAAGACTGTTAAAATATCAACAAATTTCAAGGCTACTGACACAACGATATATTCACAATTGGAGTTCATTCGGAACACAACTGGAACACATTTGGGATACTCTTTACCTTTGGACCTGTGATAAAACTTTTGTTACTATTTGCGATTAATTCACCATAATCTAAGGTGCCGTATTTTAGGGAAATAAACCATTTGTTGCATTTTGCAGAACTTGGTTTTATCTTTATTCTGTTACTTAGTTTAGAGTCGTAACAATACCTACATTCATGAAACTTTGTGATGGCTACATCTTGATGAGTACTACGCCCTCATAACAAAAGTAGGTCACTCCGACCTTTTCATGCTTCACTATCTTCAGTTATATATTGTGTTTGTTTATTTCTCAAAGTCTGTTCATGGTAAAAAAACAAGAAAAAAATGTTTGCATCGCTATTAAAACAACACTCATGCAACAAAGGAAGGTTTTGGTGATCGATAATTAAAATTTTACTGTCTTAGGTTTTGCATTTATTTCTTAACCAAACAGGCTTTAAACACCTGTATACATACTGTTAAACCAAGATTTATAAAACTTGATATGAGGATGCATCCTGATGAATAATACTATATACTGGTCACAAAAGTAAGTAACAGTGATCTATATATCACGCTTCTTTGATTTTGTTTTAATCTCAAGTAAAATTCATGCCATATATATATATATATATATATATATATATATATATATATATATATATATATATATATATATATATATATATATATATATATAAAACAACGAACAACGAATAATGCAACAATTCAAAACTAGTATCTAACTAGCGTGAACGCTTTCAACTCTTAATGAGTCTTTTTTAAAGGCAAGTACAAAGTATTTCGACCTAGAAATCGATGAGCCATAACAACATTTGTTTTTTTGTAATTTTTGTACGTGCAAATTATATCTCGGATATTTCATTCTGATTGTAATAATTGTAGGCTACTGGGTGACCAATAAGCAAATTTAGATAATTATTTTAAATAAAATGTGTCAACTGCAAAACAAGATAATTTTATTTGTGCATGCACAAAGAAAATTATTTTTTTGCAGCAGATACATTTTTTGGTCAATATAAAATTGTTTCCAGCAACCTCAACAAACTGAAAAAAACTATTCGAAATATTAATAAATTTAATGGTTTAATTCCTGTAAAAATAGTCATGCCAAGTTTTGAAAACGTAACGGTTTTCTGTTTTCTTTTTCTTTTCTTGTCTATGTTTTGCATTTGCTTTTTAAAAAGGTTCATTAAGAGTCGAAAGCGCTCACGCTAGCAAGCTAGATTCTAGTTTTGCACTGTTCCTTGTCAGTTTATTGCATTTATCTTAATCAATCAGGTGCTGTTCAGGAGTCACGGTACTAATTCAACTCCCATAGTAAACATAGGAAACACCATCATATTTATAATTCAATAACTTAAAATTTCTGAGCACTGATGGTCAGACCTATATTTCTCCATGCACAACTATCCTTGGTGGAAGCTTCTGTGTGGAGAACACCATATGAGCCGCGGCATTTTCTTGACCTACATGTGCATGAAGTCCATGTTATTGATTCAGCGCCAAGCGAATCAAGTGCTACTTTCATTATTGAGTAATCCTAAGTCAAGTCTTTAAAAATACTAAAATTGCATCAATAGAAATTTGGCTATATTCTTTTTAAATTACACATAGGATAAGCTTTCAAAAGATATTTTTAACAAAATTTTACTTTTCATTATTAACCAATTATGGACCACCAAACCCGTATATACTCTATTATTTCTTCACCCATTTCTAGACTGGTTCACAGTTCTTCCATTGAATTAGTACCGTGTGTCCTTCAAGCTGGAATCATTAAATTGTTTCTGAAATGTGTCTTTGTTACTAAAAATAAACTTACAAAGAAACATGATCATAGTGACTATGTCTTAGCCGAGGGGCCCCTGGTGGCCAAGTGATCTAAAGTGCTCGCCTGTAACCCATCACTGCCACCTCACCTCTGTACGAGTGGTGTTGACTTTCAGAATTGGCCAGTATGGGAATGATAGAAAGCTTGCCATAGCTTCAATGGGCTGGCGGTAATTATCCAGGGTTTCCCGGGCTCTTTCTCCACTAGTTATACTGGCCACCATGTATGGCGTTAAACCCACCACCACCACAACAACAACAAATGTTCTGCCGTTATTGTCGTCGGTTAAGATCTTCCTTAACCTCTTGACGAGCTTCGGCATGTTATAGGTATACTATTCTTCCTAGAAGTACGAAACCTGGCGAGTGGATGCAG
Organism: Potamilus streckersoni; assembly: GCA_016746295.1. Classification (NCBI taxonomy): domain Eukaryota; kingdom Metazoa; phylum Mollusca; class Bivalvia; order Unionida; family Unionidae; genus Potamilus; species Potamilus streckersoni. Next base: position 1,767,843 of record JAEAOA010002240.1, read on the forward strand.
CTTGATAACTTATTTATTTATCCCTCCAAAAGACATATGTATGTATGTATGTATGTATGTATGTATGTATGTATGTATGTATGTATGTATGTATGTATGTATGTATGTATGTATGTATGTATGTATGTATGTATGTATGTATACATATATATATATATATATATATATATATATATATATATATATATATATATATATATATATATATATATAGGTGGGTAGGTGTGGGTGTGGGTGTTTCGTCAACGATACAAGTTTCGTATCAAAAGTTCCTTTATTATGTGTTGGTTATGTTTCATTCGTGAGATTTAATAAAAAAAAGGACGCTCATATGTTACTACTACATCTTAGAAACAAAAGAAGGTCAATTTGATCAACATTGTATGCTATACTAAAATCGCCTAAGCATTAGCGTTGACGATGTTATAGATTCACGGATGCTAAACTTGTATGCGTCCTAACTTACTCATAAGTCTCTTTCTGACAAATGCAAATGGAAGCAGGAATATAAATGTTGCTTTGTTGTTTTTTTTTTCAAACGCAAACTTTCCATCTTATTGATTATGCATTGCATATTATATTTCCTCCTTATAGGCTTTAAATGGCCGCTAATATATCTGGTGGAGGAAATACCGGGAAGAACCACCGAAGCACTGGCAAGCTTTATCACATTCCCTTGTTCTCCAAGCCTGAGATTCGACGGCACACCTACAGAGGTGAGAGGTCAGTGACCTATTAAGGCGAGCGCCATAGATCACTCGACCAAACGGAACCCCGCAGTTTAATTGTTTATTGCACATATGAAAGAGGATTTATACGGGTGGGCTGCATGCTTGTCACATGAGACCTCGCATTTAGTGGTTAATCTAAGAAATTACTAATGAATGGAATTTTGTCACTCAAGATTACTCAAAGCATGTGCCTTTCAGCCTGTGGTGGACAATGATGATAGTTTCTTAAGCAGTCGTTTAAGAACAAAGAATATAAAAGAAATAATAAACAAACAACTTTAATCTGTTTTTAAAACTCAATATATTACCCCTTTTTTGATAATCACATAAGATTATTTTAGTGTATATTTCCTTTTATGCCTTATCACAGTAGACAGGTTCACATCAAAGTTTAAAAAGAGTAGAAGTTAAATTGTAAAAATAAAAGATTGCGACTAAAGAAAATCTTTGATAGCAATGGGTCCAGGACGACTTTAGTCTTAATTTAGTGTCTGTATGATTATGTTTGCATTAGCTGCTGAAGACTAGTAAAAGCAAAGTACAGTTCATGCAATGGTTGATTACAGTGGCTTCTTATTGCTGTTATTTGATGTTTTGCAACTGACATGATCTTATTGAGGATATAGATAAGTGCTTTCTATTATGACACATTGCAAAGCCCTTCGCTCTTTTCAGGTTGGTTTATTCCACGAAGGAAAACTTAAGTTCAGATCCAGCGGAATAAAAGATTCCCGAAGTTCCATCTGCAAGTCATCTTGCCCTTATTGTCTTACCATGACTGAGACTAAGTTTACATTCATTCCTGGGGACTACCTTCTTTTGGGATTGTTCAGCATTCATTTATCAGGAGATAACCCGTATTCATGCGGAAAGCTTCGTCCAGACAAGAATGCTATTATGACCGTATCAGCTTTCATGGAAGCCATTAAAGGTATAAACAAGAAGCATAACCTCCGATTTGGAGGCTTAGCCATCGATGACTGTTACAGTCCATTCAATACTTCGATCTTCCTGTCAGACTTCTTTAGCAAAAGAGTATTATTGAAAGACCCCATGACGGGATCAGTTATAGATAGTGATAGGGTGGTTGTCATTATTGGCGCACTTTCAAGCAGGGTATCATTGATAGTGGCTGACCAAGCGACTGAGCTTGGTATTCCAATGATATCTTATGCAGCCTCCATTTCGAAATTGGATGATCGAAGACATTATCCTTATTTCATGAGAACTGTTCCTAGTGAAACTCTGCAAGTGGACACCCTAGTAAAGCTGCTGAAAAGCTTTGGATTTACCCATGTGGGAGCTTTGTATTATGACACTCAGTACGGCAGGGATGGCATATTCGACTTCAAAACTAGCGCGGAAATTGATGGGATCTGCGTTGAAGAACCTCTGATGGTTTCAAAAGATGACAATGACGATGACATTGAGAATGTATTGAGACGATTATATCAAACAAACTCCCGGGTCGTAGTTTACTTCGGAATCTCAGATATAACGATACGAATTCTCAATGTCTTAGAGAAATCGTTCAGTAACAACAAGCCACTGGTGTTTTTTGCTAGCGAAACGTGGGGCACAAATAAAATTCTTATAGAAAGAAGGTCGGCAAATTTTGCAAAAGGATCTATCGTTCTTGCTACTTATACTAGAAAACATGTAGATGGAAGCACTTTTAGACAGTATCTTTTAACATTCAATTCCACATCAACTTCAGAGAACATGTGGCTCCCACGTTTTTGGGAAGATGTATACAATTGTGACTTAAAACAATCGTTTCAAAAGACCCATTCATCTGTTTGTGCATCAGACATTCTTCATAAATTAGATGATGAAAAGCTAAATGCTTTGTACTGGGAACAAAGAGCCATTCATGTCACTCAGGCTGTGTTTAGTGTAGGGGCCGTGTTTGCAAAGGTGTCAAGAAGCATATGCAGAAATCTAATGTATTGCAAGGAGCTACGCAATCAACCAGAAACATTATACGACGCATTATTATTGGTGCAGCTGAAAGCAGACGAGAATGGTGAGATATTCCAGCCATTTAACAATGACGGGAATGGTAACAGTGGTTTTTACATTTACAATATCCAGAGAGGCGCTGCTTCTAAACTCGTGTATGAAAAGGTACGATGATTTCGTTTTCATAGCTTGATTTTTCTCCTTTTGTCGAACCTTTCAAATCTTCCGTTCACTGCAAATTATAGAAAATTGTCATAATTGCACAATATGATAAATGACACCGCTAATGAAATGTAATTGCAAAATAAATTGCATTAAAATATACCAGATTACAGTAACAAGGCCTATATCCTCGAGATGTTAGACTGCATGCAAGATTTTTTTTTAAATTTCCGTCTATACCAAACAATGTGTCTATCTGTATGTACAAACGTCTGTTCAATGTACATCGTAGTTACGGTAACTGTTAATGTAGGTTTGTTTATTATTAAATACATTTAATTTAGAATCCGTTCTTATCCATTTGCCTGTCTATCCGCCCTGCAGCACCGTTTCTCAAGGATTAAATCCAGTTGCTGGTCGGTGCATACGAGTAACAAAAAAAGGGATAAAAAGCAAAATAATAAAATATTAAGGAATAATAGTGTTAGATGTTTAAATTAATGGAGAAATAAGAAACTAGAATAAAATCAAGTAAAACAATTGTGGGTATTAAGTGACAGACTGCGCAAACTGCTGATTTGAACAAAGATTCTTCAAGCAAGACAGCGATATTTTGAGGCAGTCGTTCTTCCCAATATACAACAGTCTGAGGAAAAAAGGAGTATTTGCAATAAATAGATACTACCTGGGTATAAACAAATGAATGAGGTGCATATGTCTGGTCATTTTGCTATGTTGTATCATAAAAATTGGTATTCAGTATCTAGACATTTGTAAACCAATCCACCGTTTGAGCGTCGGTTTTCAAGGAATCACCAACCACATACGTTTTGCAGTCTAGGAGCAGTTATACTTTGTCCATAAGACCTCTTCATTATGAACCTTTTAATTTCTGAATGATCAGATATGTTTACTGGATCCGGGAATAAGATTCAAATTTCGGCAGTCGTTTAATCATCTATTTAACTGCAGATTCTCTTATTTGTTTCTTCTTCTTTTTTATTGTTTGATATTCTTGAGACATACAGTGGTCCCAGTTGAAGTTGAAACTGATATCTACATCTAGGTATTTCATACGATCTATTGCTGCAAAAGTCTCACCATATGTATCTAACTGGTTGTCATAATAAATCATGCCTTATATATGTTGACGACTCTATGGTCTTACTCTTAGAAATAGAAAACAGTGAAAACAAACAAATTTTGCAAAATTCAATAAATAATTTATTTCTCTACAACAGAAAGTGAAATTAAAACAGAAAATATAGTATTGTGAATCAAATCCCAAATAGTTTCAATAGCTCTCTTACAATCGAAGAGTAGAGTTCCAAATGAATTCCAGTGATGATCTGAACGAATTTCAATTATGAATGTGTTGTTTGATATACCAAGAGCCTTGAATGTGGGGACCTATTAACAGTCTAGATGCATCACAGTGATGTACTTCAAACTGTCCTTGAAAATAGTCATAATAGTCCAAGAGGCATTAATGAGCACTGAAATTCAAGTAAATTATTTAAATAAATAAATCATTCCTAATTAACAACTAAACACAACAATAAGACTGATTCCACTTTGGTTGTTAAGTAATCTTTAGGAGTAAAAAGCTTTATTTACACCCCTCCACTTGACCTAGGTGGCAATTATCATTGTCTGAAAATACGCTGCCATGTTAATGTTTCTGGAAAATTCAAAAGTCAGGATAAAGCATATATATATATATATATATATATATATATATATATATATATATATATATATATATATATATATATATATATATATATATATATATATAACTGAAACTGAAGTAAACATTTTTACAATTAATAATTATTTTAATACATAACTAACATTGATGGACAAAAATAAATGTCCCTATAAGCAGTAGATTCCAAAATTTCCACATCAAATACATGTAAGTGAAGTTGCTTTATAGTTTGCTGCAATGATTTTATTACCATTTCAACAACACAAAGCAAGCATTTACTTCCAGGAATCTGTAAAACCTTGACCTGAAGTGAAGAATTTTGGGTAGATAATCTTGAAAATAGAGGCTGTTTGATTTTGGGGTAACTGAAGTAGTGTAGGCCTTACTGAGTCAGGGTCAGCTGCTTTTTGAGGATCCATATTTGCTAGCAGTTTATGTATAACATTTAGGGAGTGTCACGACTCGATGGTCATAAACTAAGTAACTAAAAGAAGCATAACAAACAAGTTTCGTAGTACTTAAATAATTTTATTATCAATTTATACATTATAATGTGGGAAGATATTATGAAGTGAATCCAAAATAATCCTAATAAAGATCTTTTAAAGTTCAAATGAATTAGACGTTCCATATAAATTTCAGAATCTGAAATGTACTAGTTCGAAGAAACATGACATTGTTAAAATAGTGTTGTTCAGAACTCCTTAAATAGTTCACAATAGTTCCAAAATTATTTATAGTTCAATGAGCACTCCAAACAAAGGATTTTCCTCGCAGATATTATCTAAGTACAACAGAAAATATCCTGCGTGATACTACATCTAGGAAATCTTATCACCGAACTTTAGGATCTTTCCACTACCATTTTAAATGGACACTTTTAGTCAGATGTATGTAACTATACAAATAAGCAAAAATCAGACAAGTTTTTTGAATTGTCAAGACACTGAATTTGCCGGTCATTTACATATTGTTTTCCTAGTTCTAAACACTGTCAAATGAATGTATCGGTGTAAAGAACATGACTATATAGATTGATATATGTAGTTTACTTATGTATATACGCTTATTACAATAGGGACACAAGGCTTGAATAAATACTTAAACTGAAATCAATTTATCGGAACAGAGAGAGAGAGAGAGAGAGAGAGAGAGAGAGAGAGAGAGAGAGAGAGAGAGAGAGAGAGAGAGAGAGAGAGAGAGAGAGAGAGAGAGAGAGAGAGAGAGAGAGAGATTCTCAATTGTTACATCACTGACGACTTTTGATGTGTTATTAGGTTGGCACCATGGACATAAACGAAGGACTCATTATTGACACAAGAAAAGTAAAATTCTACAATGAGCTTGGACATGAACACAGTCTATCCAGCGAAGATGAAGTGAAGTGTGCAAAGATTCCACGGTGCCATGACATCTGTTTACCCATATCATATCCACAACCGGATACTTCTACAATCAGCACGGCATCTCCTATTGTATCCACTGATAAATCCGATAAGACGCTGATGCTAACTACGATTTTCTTCGGTGTGACCGTTGGAGTTCTAGTTGTAGTTCTGTTAGTTTTGATTACTCTTCTTCTGCGAAAACAACCAATTTCTAAGCTGCAGTATCAAGAAAGGGTGCAGTCAAGTAAGATACTCTCTTCATCTTTTAACGTTTACTGTCAGTCAAAGAAATTATTTTATTCTACTACCCATGCATCATTTGTCCCTTTTGATTTATGCACTACTAAACATTTTGTTGTAGAAAATGAACATTGACTCAATTGTCGCGTGGACTACTTTCCAGGTACATTAGATGAAATAAACCTATATATTTTAGCTGCAAAAAGTCAGTGACGTAGTAGCTGAAAAGTATGTATGTCCTGTTTATTTTGGATTTTTAAAGTAGCTTTTACAACCTTTTAGTCATATATCTACGATATCTGCATTGCAAAAGTTTATAGTGATGTTTAGTGCTGAGGCATCGTGCTGCAGACATGTAACATCACGTCCCACTCATTCACATAATCCCGATATCAAGCCTACCAGTCCTAACACTAACCTCTTAATGTTGAGCACAAAGCAATGCAGCTGCTTGTACTATTTTATAAGTCTTTGGTATGACTCCGCAGGGGTTCGAACCGCGATCTTCCGCATCCGAAAACATAGTTGCTGCAAGAAAAAAGAGTTTCCTCACTATATGATTAGGTCCGTTCAAATTGATATAAGAATATCAAATGTCAGTAATGTAACTAAGACCGATCCATATCCTTTTGTGGAAAAGCGAAAAGTCAAGGTTGCAGAGACACAAAGGAAATTGCATATATAAAATAACTTGAATTATAAACTTAAAATCTACACCAGAGTTAGTGGATGGCTTACTGTTATACCGGCAGGTAAGATGATGTCTTGGAATTGAAATCTCCGTGGTTAAGCTTTAAACAAACAACAGAAGGAAGACTAGTTTATACCTGATAATGCGTTCTAATTCTCAAAAGACTTAATATGTTGATGGGTCCATGATGGCTCTTGCTGCTTATGGGCTTTAATGATTAAGGCTAGTTGCCGATGAAATGGAAATTTTGCGTAATACGATTTCTTCAACCCATGATCTTTAGTAAATATTTGCACTCTGCGAATGAAAATTAGATATTTGATCGTATCAAGAGGTCGAATGTCAAGCTGAAAGACTAACACAAGAAGAAACGTTTTCTCCGCATGATCATTTGTGTTCTACATCATATTCATTAACCAAGACGTTCTTTAACTTTGTGGCAATACAATACACACGGATAGTAAATATATTGTACTATTTTCAATACTCCTGTTAATGTACAAATACTTTTTTTAGATGCCCCGCTCACTTTTATTTGCTTATGAACATGTTCTTAAATCAGCAAAACAAGAAGTTTTGTGCAAATATTTTCCTTGAATCTACAGTAGGACAAAATAAAATAGTTAATAATGTAAAAATATACTGCCACAGTTATCTGGCTGTTAAGATGAATGTATTTGCTGGATTTCAGTCCAGTATGTAGAAGCTGGTCCCACTGTTGCAAAGGTTATTGAAAATGATGCAATCCTGTACGCGAGACATCAAATGGTCAACCCTTGTTAGCCACAACTGGTGATGATATGAGTGGTTAGGTAGTTTAATTTATTTAGTTAAAACCTGTCACATTACCTGGATTCACCTAACAGGTGTTGCAGTCTAGCTTCAATCTAGAATCCCGCAAACTATCTCATAAATAGATCCTATCTATTTTTACCTCGTCTTCATTCTAAATTTGCACACGGAGACTTATTTGAGGAATTTGAGTCGAGTCAAGAACGTGTCCAATTTTTTTTAAAAGTACAACTAGGACCAAATGATTAGTTATCTAACAGATGAATTTCAAAGCTTTAGCTGTCTACCTCGAGCTGTCAGGCAAGCTTCCTTTCCATTGGATCGAAACTTACTCTCAATCTTGCCTCTGATTTACTTCGTAATGGATAGCTCCGATATCGAACGATCTCTGATTTACTTCGTAATGGATAGCTCTGATAGCGAACGATAAGCCCCACCCACTTATTTATAGATTCTCCGAAACAAAAGCAATCTCGAAAATGTCGGATTCAGTAGCATTAGAAAGAGGTTCATTTAAAAATATTCTCTGAAACATTCCTACCTGACTGAGATTCTTTCAGATCGTTCGTAATAGGAAGGCTTGAATTACCACACAAGAATATGTTCATGGCAAAAATTGGGACTTTCGATGGCAAAAATTGGGACTTTCGATGGCAAAAATTGGGACTTTCGATGGCAAAAATTGGGTCAAAGTTGCTGGAGTTCTTTGAGGAAGAACGAACGGTCTGGCAAACTTATTTAAAACATTGTCCTAGAAGAAAAATAACAGAATCTTTCTGTTCTTGCAGTTAGACACACTTATTAATTATCAGAATTTCTATCATTGCTTCAGAAACTTTTTATAATTTTAAAATTAAGGCTTTTTATGTACTTACACATGTTAAATTTCGTACATATATGATTGTCATGTAAGAATAAAGTACATTTTTAAAATCTTAAATTGATAATTTAATTATTTTAGGAAACAAATACTAAAGTTACAATAAATCAAAATAAAATGTTTATACAAAGCTGGCTGAGTGATTGAATGGAATATTTTATGTTCATTAAGCCTCGTTATCTTTTGTACACTGTTGGGCGGATGAGAAATTCATAAGGGTATCATTGATAAACCAATAATTTAAATTATATCAGATTCTTGTAAAACAATAATTTACCATAATCGCTGATAAAAGATAGAAATGATAATGGCATATTGCTACTACAGACACTTTTTCATGTCGTATATTTGCACCCGCTTTTATAATTGTTTCCTTGCAAGAATGAATCGTTTAAATCTTACTTTACAGATATAATATTAATATTTTGCAAGTGTTTTAAAAATTAGCAATTTATATAGACCAGTTTTATTTGACGTCAGCATGACACAATTTTAATAAATGGCAGAAAATCATTTGCTGTTATAGTTTCGAGCCAAATAAAGGCAAATTAAATATTTTATTATTGTTTCACCTCTTCCTAAAGTTTAAAACATTTTAAAACCTTCCAAAGAAAGACTGCATTCATAATAATACAATTTTATTTTGTAAAAAATAATTGATGTCAAAATCCAACGTTTCATTTATATATTTGAATAGGATTAGGTCCATTTCATGATTCAATGTATATGGTTACACCATTTACAGGTAAATGCTCAATTTTGAAAAATTGTAGCAAAATCAGCGCTAATGTGCGGCAAGATTCCAACATTTTAAAATTTAATGTCGAAAAACATAAAAACAAGCCAATATAATAAAAAGGGAAAATTAAACACACGTATACACAAATTTTCTTTACTGCATGTGTGTGTGTGATTTTAATTTTTGATGTATCTTTAACAATTTTTTTAGTCATATCGCTACGATGTCTGCAGTGTGACAGTTTATAGTGATGTCTAGCACTGGGGCATCATGCCTCAGACGTGTAACATGGTTTCCCACCCATTCACATTATCCTGACACCAGTCCGACCAGTTCTAACATTTACCTTTTAATGCTGAGCTATAAGGGAGGCAGCTATTAGTACCATTTTTAGAAGTCTTTAGTGTGACTCGACCGGTGTTCGAACAGGAGACCTCCCGCATCTGAGGCGGACGCTGTAACCACTAGGCCACCGAAGCTGTCTCTTTATGGCATATGCTATTATCTGACTCAAATATGATATACAATTCGAATATAAACAACATACAATTAGCATACAATTATGTTCAATATTTTCACAAACACAACAAATAAGTCATTATTTATAAACAGTTTTATGTATTTATATATGAAATATGATTATAAATAATGTATCACTTCTAATGTAGACATTTTTCCATGCTGAACCATTTTCTGATAAAATTACAGTGATATTCTGTGTAATCTTTCGAACTCCTCTGCATTTATATAAGAGAGTTATCAAGCATTGTCTTTTGTTTGCGATCAAATGTGGCGCATAGCAACGCCTAACTACGCAGTGAATTTGATGCCTATTTTTGATTAGTCAATAATTAATATGCCCAGTTTGATTGACAGGACGGAACTATCCCTACCATTCTGGGCTGCAAGGGTTTTCTGGCAAAAGAGTGGCCCATAAACTATTCGTTTATCACGTTGGCCAATTTTACTATATTACTTGTATAAATCAGTCTTTGATCCAATTTGTGCCAACTTTCATTATGAACCTAAAATAACGTAGTAGAAAAGTGGTATAATCTTCGCAAAAAATGATTTTATGCAAAATGCTTTGCTAAGGGGTTGGAGTAGTTATCTTATATTTGGCAATTCATCAATTAAATGGAACTTTAAACGGATTTAATCAGGCCTACCAAAGCCTGTGGTGGCCCCGATTGGCCGAGTGGTCTAAAGCGCTGTCCGTTACGGATCACTGCCATCTCACCTCTGTCTGCGTGGGTTCGAGTCTAGGATTCGGCAAATGTGGATATGTGAGAAAGCTTGCCAGTAGCTTCTCGTGGGTCGGTGGTTCTTTCCGGTGATTTCCCGGTTTCTACCTCCACCATTAATACTGGCCGCCATGAATTGCCTATCGTGTGCTGAAAAATGGCGTTAAACCCAACAACAACAACAACCAAAGCCTGCAATGAGCGTAAACTGTGTCAATTACCAATGCATCTAAATCACTAATATGTGTCTTATATTTAACGTACGTGTTTCTATCGTTCAGTATGTGATATTCTAAACTAGTATAACTTCAAAGTCAGAATCAATATAGCATAATATATGGACTTAACAAAATGATAAAACTTGGAGCTACGCATGACAAGGACGAGGGCTGATTCAAAGTCTGTTTACTCGCAGTTTAAGCAGTTGGAACATCCTCGACCTTTTCCGTTTTCCGTCATTAAGAAAACAACAAAACAAACAAACAATCAACACAAAAAACAAAGCAAAACAACAAATAGTCCTCCTCTCCAAACTCTGTGATGTAATACGACGCCATTAAAACTATATTTAAAACTACTTTTGTCCACATGACATAAATATGGCGATGGAAGGAGAAAAAATCACATTTGAAACATTTTCTGCCGCAACATATTTGGTGCACTCCACTGACGGCGTGTCACAGTAGGCACCAACTCTATATTTATTCCTTCAACTTCATACATTTCATTGATGTCACAACTTGGTCAATATTCTGATCGGTAACTCAAGGCCACATCAGACATGCGGAATACAGAAATGTAAACTGGTGTAATACGAAGACCACGTAATGTTCGTTTCTATAAATAACATGAAGAGGAATGTTAATCGTAATCTTCAAAACCATACAAACATGACCAGAACATGTCAGTCTCAATATTAATTAAATTATATATCACAAATACCTTGAGTCATTGTTACGAATCATATTGTAATAATAATAACCACTGCCAAAATGCACGTGGATTTCAAAATCATTTACTTGGCTGAAGAAAAAAAAACAATTTTGTTTAATGAAACTACTTAAAATCCAAAAATACATAACATTAAGGACATAATTTCTTCACATCGACACATCACAGTTACCACAATAATAGGTTCCTTGAACATTTCAAATTGTATCCATAGTTAACGTGGTAAAGTTTCTCGTTGTTGTTATGAGTTTAACGCCATTGTTCACCACATGATAGGCTCTTTATTACAGCCAGTATATTTGGTGGAGGAAGAAAGCCTGATTACTCTCTGGAAGCTAAAGGCAAGATGTTTTACACCCCCTCCCCTGAGGTGAAATGTCAGTGATCTGTAAAGGCTAACGCCTTAGATCACTAGGCCACCTCGAGGCACAAAGAGGTAATGAGACTTTAACCGTTTTCTTTTCTGTTATATTGTTTATATAGAGGTATAAAATGATTTTCTTACTCAAATATTTTATATAAAATATTACCTATAGACTTATCTACAAAATATTGCTTGCGATTTATTTACCCACTGGCTATGTTCCTTATTCTTACATCAAGGTCATAAATTGAAGACTGCATAAGCATTTCTCTCTCTCTCTCTCTCTCTCTCTCTCTCTCTCTCTCTCTCTCTCTCTCTCTCTCTCTCTCTCTCTCTCTCTCTCTCTCTCTCTCTCTCTCTCTCTCTCTCAGAAATATATCCCGTAAAAATAGCATGACCTATATTGCTCTTCAAGTCCGAATCTCAAAAAAGATATTACTCATTGAGGTCAACATTATATATAGACAAACAAATTAAGTCGCAGCTGATACGATTGTTATATACATTGTTATTCACAAACCACGTTCACGAAATTTCTTACGGAATGCATCGAAGTGTATTTGTAACTCCCAATCGAACCCGGATGATTTTCTATTGTTACCAAGGTATTGAAACCATCTATTTTTTATGACATTTATGTACTCCGAAAGCTTATATTTTCGGAAGATCTCATTTATTTGTATTTATTTTTACAGCTCCCTCCTCTTTGAACAACATCATTGGAAATGTGTATGATGAACCCGGATCTCAGGACCCAAGTCTTAGAGGCAGCAGGGAAAACTTGAATATTGAAAGGTCGATTCACTACTCCGAAATAAGACCATTCTCACAAAAGGAGCAGCCCAGGGGTCTTTCACATGTGCTTTTATCCAATCGATCTATTACAGAAAGCACTATTCCATCCCTGGTTGCGATTTCAAAGACGTTGTCGTCGCAAGATGTGAGTGTTGGCAATTCCAGATCGTCCTCCCTGGGCTTGACAATATCTACTCACAAAAATGTTAAAGTTTCTCCTTTATTAGATATGTCTCAAAGTTCCATAAATCCTGTGTTCACCATTGATAATTCAAAAGGATTGTCACAACATATAAGCGTGCGTGATCTAAAGGAGGGTAGCCGTGAACATCTTGTAGAAGAAGATATTACTGAGGAGTGTGAAACTTATCGTACAAATAGAAAAGGGAATAGTAAAGTTCATGGTACAAATAGGACTCATACGTTGACTTATCTTTCTGCTCGAGACCTGGACATGGGAGTACATGACGAGGAAGAGGACGAATTTAAAGAAAACGATGAACTAGGAAATCGTATTTCTGCTGAAAATTCTAGAAGAAACAGTCTTGCATCTTCACGTTTTGGTGAGGACAAATCAGAACACGTATCAGAGAGCAGTCGACACGACACAGACACATTAACACCACCTGAAAACAGTGATCCGTTTTCAACAACGCTAGATAATTGTCAACATGAATCGTTTGATTTCACAGAGAGCGTTGATTATACAGTCGCGGGGCATGTGGTTTATAATAGAAGAAATAATCCCTCGTTGCGGAAGAGGGAAAATAGAACATCCTTGACGTCTATTCCCGATATCATTCCCTATGTACCATGCGAGATTAGTGAAGAAAAAAGCTCTGTATACATATGAGGGCATTCCTTTATAAGTCAAGATGTCTTATTCCTTCCAGCTATGTCTGAAAGTATCAACATAGTTCTATTAATAGTTCAGTTCCTCTGATCAACCACTGGAAACATTAAACTAATCATAAACAATGGTGTTCTTACATGCGAAATACATTCAAGAAGTAGAGAAGCTAACTTTCATGCAGGCTACCTAAGAGTAAATGGAAATACGAGTTATGTGCTATTTAAGCTTTCCGTGAATGTTCAAGTGCAGAATCTACATTTATGTATCACTTTGTTTTGTATCAATCTGCTAGAGTAAAAATGAGAACGTACCGTGAATAATCTTCATCTTGTGAACAGGACAATAACCAACTGTTCATAAATATAAATACACCAATCAGATACGGCTTCGCACGTTCAGAATGGTTGTTTTAGTCGTATGACAACTTATGTGACTGTCATGTGACTGTCACAAGACGAAAAATTATTTATGTATATATTTTCGTGATTAAATTACAAAATGGGCTCATTAAAAATACATTGAAACTCATCTTTCAAAGTAATCAATTAATTAATTCCGCTAATTTTTTATTTTTGATCTGTTGCTGAACCAAAATAATATATATTCATCACGTGAACAGAATATATTCAACATGCCAGTAGAGGTTTGCGGTGATATATCGAACTAACCATATCAAGAGTACAACACTTTATGATACCTTTTAGCGCATGTATGTATGTATGTATGTATGTATGTATGTATGTATGTATGTATGTATGTATGTATGTATGTATGTATGTATGTATATATATGTATATATATATATATATATATATATATATATATATATATATATATATATATGTATTTATGTATATATATATATATGTATTTATATATATATATATGTATATATATATATATATATATATATATATATATATATATATATATAATGTGTGTGTGTCTGTGTATGTGTGTTTATTTCAATCCGGTTTTATTGAGTTTTAAGTTTTACTAAACCTGTATTATCCACATGCCAAGAAGTCTTGCTAGCATACAATGATAATGAACGCAAGCTATAACAGTACATGAATGTCCTGCATGTAAAGTATCGTTAGCTAAAGTTAATCCTAGAAACCTACATATTCGCTTCCTGTAATTGCCATAATTTTAAGTTACGCGCAATCGGCTTCATTTCTAACAAACATTTGCCAGAACATTATTCAAACTTGATATCCCCATTTGTCTCGAAGACGTATAATCATCGTTGCTAAAGAAAATCATGACATCATACTTGTTCTCTTCAATGATGTGTCATTATTTGTATCACGTAACGGCGAAGTTGGCAAGACAGTATTATGCGGATTTTTATGTATGATGTAAAGCCTGTTTTGAAGTAAATGTATTTATTGACGAGACCATTATCAAAGATAATGCATTTCATTTTTCATAACGGTGCATTAAAGAAGATAACATTAATGTGAAATGTTCTACATTTGTGTATGATAAACAATCAACGTTCTTCAGTTGATTATGGTGGATGATTTTAACTTCAGTTTGTGTATAATCTAGTCTGAAACAATAGTATTACTTGGTGAGATAATACTATAAGTCATTCAAGAAGGAAAACAAAAATATATCTTTAAAAATGTTTCTTTTTTGTATTGGTGTTGGGTATACGTGCAGCGAGCTTATTACCAAACATTTTCATGCGTCAAACACTTTTGCATGTTGGTTACATTATATATAAATACATTAGTGAGGTAGGTTTGATCGCCGGTCGAGTCATACCAAAGACTTAAAAAGTGGTACTAACAGCTGCCTCGCTTGACGCTCAGCATTAAGAGGTTAGTGTTAGGATTGGTCGGCCTGGCGTCAGGATAATGTGACTGGGTGGGACATCAAGCTACATGTTTACAACATGATGTCCCAGTGCTAGACATCACTATAAACTGCCACACTGCAGATATCGTAGCGATATGACTGAAAAAATTGTTAAGGCTTCGTTAAAAATAACAATCAAATCACATCACTTAAAAGAAATTATTTTTATAAAGAAAGAAAACACAAAACTCGGAGTTTTTGTAAGAGGAGATTAAAACAATTTTTACTGACGTGTTTGGGGACATTGATGTTGCGCGTTCATGAATACTCGACGTGCGATAGTGTAATGAACTTCTTGTAATACCCAACACACGATTGTGCAATGAACAGTTCGCAAATTAAATTTCTTAACTATTTGTCAGTCCAATATCAATAGGTGTTTATATGATTTTCAAGTTTGCTGTGCATTTTCTTCTTCTTTTATTACATAAACATGCAACACATATCACACTTTTGAGATGAAGATTTTTTTTTTTCCTTTCTATATGCATAGTATAATCTTAAAAAAAAAACCGGCTCAGTGTCATATTTGTTTGCTGTCAAGTAGATCTCTAAGAACATAAAGTTGTTGCTGCCGTTGTTAATATTTTTGCTGTTGTCGAGTTTTCTACAATTGTTGATGATCTCGGAAATATTTTTATTTTGTGGTCTTGATCATCGAAGATTGGTTTCTGGCAGTACCAACTGTTTGCTCTTGAGAAGTATGAAAGGCGGTAAATGCGTATAACACGAGATATAAATATATTTCATTAAGAATAATTTATAACAATTAGCAAAATAATAGATACAATGGATTAAAATTAAAAGAATTAAATGGTTGTTTGGCACATATGAGTACTTCCCGATATTTTAAACTATAAATGAAAGTCTCTAGTCGCAGTCGGTGTGTATACTATTTCTCAAACAAGCTGATCAAAATAAAGAGAAAGTTTTAGAGCTCTTATGTACACGGGTTCAAATGGATAAAAATCACCCAGTTACGGAAATTTCATAATAAATCTGATCTTATCGAAAATGATAAACTACATCCTCATTTGACTAAAACAAATCGCCCATTCAAAGTTAGTGAAGAAAACGAATTATGTTTGTTATGAAATATGGGCATATGAAAGTGTTAGAAACGCATGGTAACAATCTGGTTACAAATGACTAAATAATTACTCAGATGACTGAATTCAATGCAAATATTGTATAGCCTTGACGCTTTATAAGTTTGCTAGTAATATTGGTGAGGGTTATGATACTGTGATATTATTCATATATCAGAAATGTTTTAATTACGTGATTACTGCTATGCTAATTGAAGAAGTTCAAAAATGTTTTAACGTGAGTGCATTTATAAATAAACATGACACAAATACCCTTACCTGTCTTGTTTATTCACGAAAATATGACAAATATCAATAGTTATGCCATCTATTTGCTAATTTACGCAACTAATATTAACTTTTCCAGCATTTGCATTATTTGTGTCAATTTGTTTCAGTGTCAGACGCCAGTATTTTTTAATATAATGGCCATGTCTGATAAAACAACCACATCCACTGTTTAATTCCAGTTACTTTAGTTGTCAATAAAACTGTTGCAGTAGCAAACCATAATTTAGTCTGACCCCAAGGACAACTGTTTAAAGGATATAATCTAGAAAGTTTAATTTTTATTAAAGAATTCAATCCCTGACAAGATAAGCTGAGATAAATTTTTCAACCTCTCTTCTTGTAAAACTTCCATACTGGAATCTGAATTCCTCATGCTTGAATAAAAAAAAAATCCACTCCCTCAATTAAGTATGGAAATTTAAGTCTCAATTTTCCTCCCTGTCAGACAATGACATCGATACCGTTATGCTTGTTTGGCAATGAGAACTTGTTCATTTAGGATGCACTCGATTCAGTCTAACATAAACCATATCAATCTTTTTTCTGTTTATTTTGTAATCTTTCTTATATGCTCTGTAGGTGCCATTAGGAAAATTTTTATTTTTTATTTATCATAATAACCTAATAAAGCAAATCAGTGTTGCAAATAACATGCAAAGCTTTAATTGCTATCTAAACGTGTAATCATTGCTTTTTTGAAAGACCTGTATCTAAGGATATTTATATTTATGTTGAAAATCATTTAATTGACAAATGATCACATTCATCTCTTTCCTATGTGACAACTGAAGTTTCTGTTGTATGTTGTGACTAATAATGCGATTCGATAGTACAATGAACATTACATGTATTTCTTCCTTACACGGGAAAAATAACAGGAAATACATATCCCTTACTGTGTTATGCATATCTGTATTATGTGCTTCAGCACTGATTCGTGATTGCATATTATAAGGGTCATTTAGTAGAGAACATATGAAATAGCTAATTTTGTCCATTGTGGATCTGTACATTGGGATAAGATCACTTCCTGTGAGAAAACGTGTTTTTGTGAACGTAAGACCTTGGAAGGTGAAGTGGTAATCTTGCTGAAAATTTTTTATGATATGAGTTCAAATTACATATTTATCCCTAGGAAATTCTGACTCACTTTATTTCTGATTGGTTGAAGGTTTTTTGGACATAAATTCAGCTACTACACCGCCCCCTTTCATTGACAGCTCAAGCTGTCCACAAAATATCAAGTTTAAAGAGTCAGTTTGCATTGACATAAAATGAAACTTTAGCTCATTAGGGTTATTTACTAACTATAAACAATACAATATCCTGATGAAATACATATGCATGTTAGCACTTTCAGTGTAAGGCTTTGACTTTTGTGGATGTGAGTTTGGCTATCTAAACACTGTACCATAAGAGCTCCTTTGTATTAGTCGCTTGTTACGATGATGGGTCCAAGTTTATGGGGTAGATGTATGATGGAACTAGAATATCAAATATATATAAACATGTATTTTAAGAATACTGCCTTGAAAGTCCACACTAGATAAGTCAGTTAATCGAATATCTAGTGTTTTGATCGGTAATGATAAATTACATTTTGGAGTTAGAATAGATATTATGTCTCTCAAGACAGGTTTTATTATATACATCCAAATTATCAGAGAAAAAATTAATCTAACCCTGAAAGTAAACAACACAAGTCATGTTGAGGGCAATGAAGTTATAATCAGATCCACAAAACAAATATAACACTTGCAGAAATTTATGACAGCAGCAGTAACGACTTTGCTCTGATTTAGATATGAAATATGTGCTTAAATCACTCGCAGACCATGTTGTTAAAAAGAGAGATGTGAGTTTGAAAATTCCGGAGTTCTGCTTACACAATATAGCTGCAATTCCGTTTTTCGTATATTATGAATCTCCAAGGTATTGGTATTCTTCAAATCAATTTTGTTAAAAACTACCAGATCATTAAGGTACTACTGGACATAGCTTTCATAAAAGTTTGAAAACTGAATGTGCCAGATACGTCAATCTTCAGATGTAGATAGTTGACACAAATCCAGGCGTTCAGCATACGCTTCTATGTGTTTAGTACAGACTTTTTTCAGTAACCGTTTCGAGTTTGTTTGTTTCTTTCGTAATTAGCTCGAAACACCGGGATACTTGAACTGTTGCTATGATAAAAAGTGATACACGGCTAGTTTTCTTTAATTTATGAGATATTTTCAACTTATTTAGCACATTTAATTGTTCAAATGCTTTTGGACCAATATGATTTTGCTGTTTTACTGGTCATATACCAGAACAACTTCTGTGGTGTCCTGTGATAATCATGTAACACTCAAGTCTCTGTTATCACAAGATTGGTATTGCTACCTTGACGACACTGCTTGGAGGATTACCATAAAACTGCTCACTTTGATCGCAAAGTGCTGTTGGTTTTAAATGAAAATCCTACTGCTCAGGTGTCCGGTATTGCTATCGCAGTGACCATCTTGAAAATCTTGCTATCACTACTAACGAAGAAATAGTGGTATCAATGTGGGGATTCACTAAAAAAGGTATGGTCTCTAGTTGGTTTGTAATGAAAGCAGTGCTGATTTGACATCCAATATGGCGGTCATCTTCAAATTCTTGTTATTGCTTCTAAAAGAAAGTTGTATCGATATTACTTTATTTTTCCAGAAGACATCTTATGATGTCTAACAGGTTCTAAATGAAATGGTGCTGATTTGGCATCCACTTTGTACAAAACGACAGCCATCTTGAATATCTTCTCTCTACTTTTCCTGAATGGAAAGTTTTATTTGCCATAGGTTTAATCAGTAAACGATTTTTGATTTTTGATTTATATTTGGTGCTAATTAAAAATGATGATAACTTGACATCAAATATGGAAGCTATGGCAGCCATATTGAAAATCTTGTTGACATCTCCAATGTAAAATATCATTATAGACATGGGGATTTCACCAGAATAGTTGTGATGTTTAGTTGGTCCTGAATTAAAATGGCGGCAACCTGACCTAAGATATGGCTGCCACAGCCAAATGAACACGTGACAATATTACTAATTAATTCTGAATTAATCGTTATATCAACATGGGCTTTTTCCAAAAGAGTATTTTTATGGTGTCTAGTATGTCATAAATGAAAATGGTTCAGATCTTACATCAATATGACAGCCACAGTCATTGTTGTCCGCAGTATTGGTCAAGGGGATTACACGATTCTCTGGAGATCATAATGCAAAAAACATACACTCCACTGCCCCGCAAAATTAAAATATGACCACCCAATGCAAAACATCTTTCGGGCGCCCATGGCCGCAGTTACTTTGGCAGTTAAACAGAAGAAATTGTCTTCTCTTAAAACTCTGGAAATTTCGTTTGGGTAATAGAGCATCAGGCTCTTTAAGGAATTTGTTTTTCTGACTGAAGTTGAACATACAGTCCTAAGTATCTTCTGCAAAGTTGACTTAATCTTAACAATGTCAGCATTGATGGTCCAGAACGTCTCAAGACATTCTATAGCGTTCGTACTAAGTGCAAGAGCTTTAAGCCTTTCAGGGTTGGTTTTTATTTCATTGCCCAAAAACTGAAGAAACCAATACGTAAACTCAATATGCAATATAGATTACATAAGATTGAAATCTCCGTGAGCAGAAGTGGATGTGTTGTAATTGGCATAGCTATATAGATAAATCTAATTTAATGATAGAAACAGTCTGTGATTGGTTTCTAAATGTTATTAGTTTGGGTGAAATATGATCAATCCCTGATGCTTTCAATGCTTATATAAAATCAGGCTTCAACTATTGATTGCTTAGTTATATGAGAGAAATCAAATTCATTTGACTTGAATGTACCCTCGATTTCATCAATACTCGGGTGTTAGACGGCTTCATTGTATGTGTCCCATGACATTCGTTTTATAGCACCACAGGCACATTGAACAACACTAGAATAAATAAAAACATAAAATATTCTACTGATAGATTTCTCTTAGAGTAAAGCATGGTATGTGACTCATAATAACCATTTATAATCACTATTTTGTGATTAGGTTGAGTTTTTACACTTGCTGGAAAATTGTTATAATTGTGTACATTTCTATTTTAAAGATACATTTAATACGTTGCTAACATCAGTAAAAAAAAATGAAACACCAGAATGTCCCGTACATTCTCAATTTAGGAGAGGTAATTTTATGAAATATAGCACAATGTCAATGAAATGATCCCTATTGCTATTTGTAAAATTTCCTCGAAATCTTTTGTGTGTTTTCTTAAAGAAAAATTTAAATGTTTCTGTATTATAGATATCTTTAAGATTTATGTTTATTCGTAATTGTTAAATGTTTGGGACCTTTATATGTGCACACATGCAAATCTCTTGTTTCATTGGTGGACACATCCATGACAAACCCAATATATCTGTCTGGACAGAGCTCCAGAGGTGGCAACTAAAGAGTTCAAATATACCAAAAAAGGTTATATTTTTTAAATTTGTAAAATGTTTAGTTCTGCTTTTTGAACTTTGAAAAAAATTTCAAGTGAAGTTCTCATGTTTATATTGATTTGGCAAACATCAAAGGTTTGAGCTTGAGGTGGCTTAGGGGTTTTGGAACAGTACTCTCTTCCTTCAGGTATTTCATGTTGGTCGGGTTTCCTTGCCCCTACTCTAAATAAAGGTCACAAATCCTTGGTGACCTTTGCCCTATGAGACTATTTAATTGTGTGTTAAATATTTCAAAATAATGTTGAAAGACTGCCATTTTCTAAAGTAATTGTTCACATAATTAGCAAAATCTGCTGAAATGTTTCAATAATATTGTCACATTTTTAGTATAGTCTATATATAAATTCTTTCCTCGTTACATCACTTTCTGTCCGTACAGGGCTGATTCGTACAAATGTTTGAATTTTACTAACGGTTGACAGTGCTTGCACAGTCCAGTGAATTTTTTCAGGTAGTTTTCCATCTCCTGCGCAAGTAGAAGGTATGCATTGCAAAAAAAAAAAGTTATTCCTATTCTAGTAGCTGTCATCTTTCCAGTAGAATTACGACACCTTTTCACATGTGCTATGTTCAGCCTGGAACAGTAGCTTACTTCGGAGGTATTCTACTGATGTCAGGTTGGTTTATATCGATTGCTCTTCCTGTTGGTGTCATAATTATTAGTTTTAGCGTTATTATTAAATGGCTTGCTAACGTTTCAGTTCCGCCCATATTCGAGAAAATTAGATTTCACGCTAATATTTTCATTCTTTATGCAGACATACATTTAGAAATTTTTATTTTTGCTGTTTAAATATATCATATCCTTTTCGAAAACGTTGTATCTTTCACGTCAGTCCTACGTTAAGGAAGATGTGAGAGGAAAGCTAAAGGCGCAAAATATATCTATACGCACGTATGTGTGTGCTTTGTGTTCTTTAAATTTAACTGTGTCCCCTGTTTCTCTTTACGAATCTCTTGCATTTAGTATTATTTTAGCAATATTTTATTTGTAAGTAGATCATACTGTCCTGTGTATACATCATAAACAAATGTTGTAATTGTATGAGTATATCATATTAGCATTGTATTAGTATTGTATTAGTATTAATATATCATATTCATACTGGAAAGAAGAGTAGTGCTGTGAACGCGTGAGAACGCCCTTCCCTAACGTTTTTACTCATTCGTTTACTTTTAAGCGCTCGTCATTGTCTGATTTTATTTATTGTGTTCTTTTAGTCTACTTCTTTATTTAGCTCTATACAACCGCATTTACAGTGTATTTGGATGTAAAGATATACATCGATGGCGGAGCCCCATGTGACCGAGTGATCTAAAGCATTCACCTATACCAATTACTGCCACCTCACCTTTTTTCAATGTCTGTTCTAGTCTCAAGATCGGTTAATTTTTTTTTGGAAAGCTGCCAGAAGCTAACTAAGGGTCGGTGGATCCAAGCCAGGGGGGATAGAAGGCCAGAATATATATATATAACAACGAAAATTTTAAACCTCTATTCTTACACTAATTAATGTAAATTGGCAATTTAATTAAAGGTCATTATCTGCTTATAATATGTCGATTTCAATTTTAATCGAATTAGTCAAATTAGCTAATCATATCAAGATGCCGATGTGCTGAATAATGTCATTGCATATAGCTAAAATTACCTCATTCAGTTTATATGAAGTGTTTAAAACGAATATGGTATTTTTAGCTGCATTTATTAACGCTGAACGGAAAACTTATTAAGTTACATATAGGAAAAACTGAAGATGCTGTGTGAAATGAGTTATAGCATAATGCCTAATAGTTCCAGTTTGTGTGCGTGTTTGTCTCAAATGCTGTGTTGAGCGAACTATAGAAACTAATAATAAAACACTGTGCCAGACACACAGGCCGTACTGGATAGAAAGATAAAATATCTCCACAAAAAAAAAACGGACAACAACCTATATTGCGTTGTCAGAACTTCGTTCTTAACACTTCATCAAACATCCCTAATCCGCTCCAGTTCAATCAAACATAGCAATTTCAAACGATAACTCGTGCATTTAGCAGTTAAAGTTGTTCAATGATCAGTACATACGCTGTTCCAGAAGATTTCCATGTAGCATATCATTGCACTAGAAACTGCAACAATTGCCATGTTTCCAGGAAAGAAAATATACATTTCCAAGAAAATAATGATTTAGAAATATTCTCAGTCATTACACACTTCATGCAAGCTGTGTACTTCATCGTGCCAATGACTACCATAGAATTTTACCAAATTATAACTGATAAAGGTTAAAAACTATCTCAATATATTAATTATTGAATGTTTTTTTGATATGACATTAATCAACTAATATGATAATACAGTAATCTTATCAAAAGATTGTTTCTTTTTTCTCATGCATAGAACTTGTATACTTTGAGTCGACTGATCACCTCTCATCCTCATTTAGTATATTCGTATTAATACGCGTTTGCAAATAATATCTATCAAGACACTCTAGATGCAAAACTTGCAACACGGAGCAATTATAACTTTTTTGTTTTTCTTTTCTAATAGTGGCATATATAGCTATATTCTTCTTAGATAATTTTTCACATTTTCATAAAATAGTTAAGACCTGATGACCTACATAAAATAGAGAGGCAATAACAGCACCTGATTAATACTGTATGTATTAAGTCTGGTAACTATACCGCAAAAAATGCAGGACTATTTTGATTTAAATGGAAAATGTTAGGTGAGAAAAATAATCTATGTTGGCGTCTATACCAAGATAAGGAAATCCCAGTCACAGGGTTACATTACTTGCCCTCCATACGAGACACATCCTCGTGGGTAGCCGAATAATGCAATCCTTGACTGGGATTTTCATGTCTCGATGCAAACCCCAACATATATTCTATTAATCGCAGACAAGTCTGAGTATGGTCAAGAGGCTACGCGTGCTAATTATATTTTTTTTCTTTGAAAATAAGTTTTGTTTGACTATAGTTGCGTGTGTAAAATGAATACAAATGAAGTTTAGGAAGGAATCTACATTAGGTTATATTCATACAGAACAACACAAACCCGGTTAGTGAGATGGTGATTGGTTTAGTTTGGTTACAGGATTCGAACCAACACCATTTCAGTCGACAATCTGTGGAACTGTAACAACTTAGCCACAGTGGTTCTAGTGTTGACAAAGACTGATGGTTTTATTATTATCTTGCTATTACTATCGAATAATAGAAACTAAAAATTAATAGAGCATTAAAACAATTTGTGTATTTGTTGACTTTTAGTTATGTATACTAAGATAATAACCAGCCTTCGTGAGTCAGGTATTTCAGGGTCACACACTGTCGTCGCTGTCATACCGCTGTCAAACAGTTGACTAAACAGAGGTATAGCAAACTCATTTAATTCAAGCAAATTACTGTGTGAAACGTCGACAACGACAAATCCTAGTTATTTATTAGGGTCATCAAAAAGGCTAAAGTAGGTGATAATACAAATGGTGCAGTATTTTGTTTTTCTGATTTTTTTTCTAAAGTGTTTGATACAAAACTAGAGAAAGTACAAGTAAGGATTGTGTTTTGGCTAACTGCTACCTAAATTAACTCATATCAATATATTTTCTACACATGGAAACGTCAGTAATGACTGGGCTCTAATTGAGATTACCAGCATAATAAAATGTCTTTCATTAGCAACGAGGAAGTAATTTACCAACATGTCTATTTTAACCGAGACTTTGCCACCAGGTAATGTACATAAAATGTTGGCATCTATGGAACCTAAAACCAAATATACGAAATGTTTACATATGAGGTAAGACAATATGTAGCATGAATATGTCCCAAGATCACAAGATTATGGGTATTTCGGTTTTGTTTACTGTTTTAACAATCCAAGATTCTTTACTTGTGTGTAAATACTCTTAAATGTCAGTCAAAGGTAACGACAGTATGTTCACGTGCTGTTGTAGTTTGAGAATTTCTAATTAGCTGTTAGTCATGACTTCTTTGTTAGTTCATGCTACATTTCAAATTACACGTACTGCTAAATTCACCAAATTACAACTTTCACATTTATGAAAATTATATATATATATATATATATATATATATATATATATATATATATATATATATATATATATATATATATATATATATATATATATATATATATATAATTTGGGGTCCACATATTTTGAATTATAACTCTCCATAACATGGTGTGCAAGGCTTTGTTTGTTTTGAGCACTAAAAATAAATGGATCAGGAATTCCAACTGTCACCATAACATGAGTCTTACATCTAGGGGTTAATCGAGTAATCGATGCTCCGAAATTTTTTCCATATCAATATACATATCGATACAAGAGGTGATAAGACGATGCAATACTTATTCTATATAAATTAATATTTAACAGTTTGAAAAAAAGATAGTTGTTTGCCTTTTTATTATTTACGTTGAGGAGTCAAGTGAGACAATTGTAGCTTACATTATGTATTCATTCCTGTCATTATGCATTCATTCCTGTCAGATTATACAAAAAGAAACACACGGATTAAGTTATCTGAAAGAAACTGATAAAGTCATTGAAAGGTTTAAAAGACCTTACGACATTTTTTTGTGATTTTCAACCTGATGTAAATTGGCCGTGCAGGCTTGTTTCAGAACACCTGTAACTAAGTCATACTGACAAAATATATTCACCAGCCTACATATTTCTTTGTATATTAGATAAGATGAGTCTGATCTCCAACCTGTGGTAACTGGATTCATTTGAATACTCATTTATATTTAGGCCGACAGTGACATGGTACATTTTCCTAAATATTTCTTGGTCATGACCATTTTTTTTTGTGAATAAATACTCAAGTAAGTTTAGGATAAGAAAATGTTAATCCGGTTATACACGGCTTTATTAAGATCATAACTTGTGTATTTTTTATCATTTGCAGCATGTATACAGATGTTTCTCTAGTCCACCCAGTATAATGAATTAGAAATACAGCCACAAGAGAGACCAAAATTAGCAACTGCGCTGATACCTCTAACTACGACTTCGTTCTTGTCTTGACACCAAAGAGAAGTAAGTTTTCAATGATTTAGGGTGCACCCTCTTGCACTGAAAAGGTGGTTTTATAAATAGATTGGCTTTGCAAGATTTCGAACGGTGTTGTGAAATATGATGCTTTGATTCATTTAGGCAGTGTGATCCTGCGTGGCTAATCCAAAGATTAAAACAACTGTGTACGTTTTGTTTGTCTTGCATTTGATAGTCTAACCTAATGCATTTTGAAGATAGTCTAACAGTGTATTTAGTAGATAGTCTAACAGTGTATTTAGTAGATAGTCTAACAGTGTATTTAGTAGATAGTCTAATAGTGTATTTAGTAGATAGTCTAACAGTGTATTTAGTAGATAGTCTAACAGTGTATTTAGTAGATAGTCTAACAGTGTATTTAGTAGATAGTCTAACAGTGTATTTAGTAGATAGTCTAACAGTGTATTTAGTAGATAGTCTAATAGTGTATTTAGTAGATAGTCTAATAGTGTATTTAGTAGATAGTCTAATAGTGCATTTGGTAGATTTACTAACATACTGCACTTGTTTGGTAGTCTAACAGTGCAGGTAGTCTAACATTACATTTGATAGACAGTCTAGCATAGTGAATTTGATTTGTAGTCTAACAGTACAATTGGTAGATAGCCTAACACAATTGTCAGTTTGCAATTGATTCAACATATATGATGCTGTCTGATAACTTTTGAAACTCTGAGAATTTTTTCCAAACCTCTGACTTTATTTCAGAGTATGCAAAAAATGCTTATACTGAATAAAATATTTAGCACATTCTAACTTCAGAGATTTTGTTATTCATATATGATGATGATGTATTTCATAGAAACAAAAAATAAATTGATTCACATGTTACCAGATGGAGTTACATCCCTTTGTCTGTAATGGTCTGCTAATTATTGTTATTCTTTAGATTGCTTGTTAAATAGTCATAAACATATGTAACATATAAAGAAAAAATAATTTCCACTGGTTGATTGATTGATTTAATTTTAACGGCGCACCAGCACTTTTAGGCTATTTAGCGCCATACAGTAGGTCATATGTGTAAAAAAAAAAAGGTTCAATATCGACCAGCGATATAGTAAAAAATCCATAGTAGTTAAATATAAAATGGTAAATGTTGGTAACAGTTAAAGATGTTGGTTCCCTATCAACGGGAAATGTAAATGATGTATCTTGATGAAAAGATGTAAATAATAGTTGGTATTTACATTAGTTAAAAATTAGTTTGGGTAAGGTCATACAAAATATGTTGACCACGTGTTCCGACCTGCAACCTACGCGTGATAAATACTATAATGTACACGACATGCAGGAACTTTTTGATACTATTCAAATCACTAGTATTTTAGATTTCCTAAAGGAAGTAAATCTTTATTTTAAACTGTAACTTGTATGACCTTATCCAAACTAATTTTTAACTAATGCAAATACCAACTATTATTTACATCTTTTCATCAAGATACATCATTTACATTTCCCGTTGATCGGGAACCAACATCTTTAACTGTTAACAACATTTGCCATTTTATATTTAACTACTATGATGTTTCTTTACTATATCGCTGGTCAATATTAAACCGTTCTTTTTACACCTATGACCTACTGTATGGCGCTAAATAGCTTAAAAGTGCTGGTGCGCCGTTAAAATTAAATTAATCAATCAATTTCTACTGGAAAAAGTATTTTAAAACTTTGGACAGACATCAATGAAAACTTGAAAAAATTCGGTTTAAACCATGTATATAGCTTTCATATAATTAACTGTATTGAGTTTAAAATAGGACATTGTTGCCATGTGCATATCATTTTTTTTAACTCGGATGACTTCTTGCCTATATTAGTATAAAGCATTGTTGTCATTTACCTGTTCACGTGAAGACAGCTATCAAGGTAAAGAAGCGAAGGCAACAACGTTTATTAAAACCAAAATTTATTTCTCTAAGTTACAAAGTGAAAATGTGAGAAACATTTACAATTTTGTGAATAAAAGTAAACAATCCTAAATGTCTTATCACATATACAACAGAGTAGAATGTTCCAAATGAATTCCAATAGTGTTTAATTTATAGAATCGAATTGTTTAGCAATTTGGTCAAACTTGTGATAACTCACTTCAGTATTGTGTCCCATTGCAACCAATAAAAATGAAACTCAATGTTAAAGGTCTGGTAAGAATCAAAATGTAGATTCTTTTTAATTTTTAGCCAAAATAATAATACAACACAATGTCAAATTCAAATTGTAGCTTACATTTTAAATAGTCTATATCAATCTCTTATAAATAAAGAAACAAAACAAATGAATAGTGCTGAAAATCCGCTCAAACACATATTTAAACAAAGTAATATAAAGGCTATAGAATTTAGTGAAATAAAGCCAAAATCTGCCAGTGTAACGACTAATATATGTCCCAGTGCTACACGGTATATATTTCTAAAACTACACCGATATGTGTCCCAAAACAGCAACTTAAATATTTCACAGTACTAGAACTAATATATGTCCCGATGTTACACCAGTATTTCCTAATGCTTCAGTCTTGAATGTGCTGATGTTCCAGTTGTCTCGATGTGCCACAATGATATAATACACTTTGTCTTAGAATGAGTCATCAATAATCACAAAGTAGTGCTTTAGTCCAAAAAGTTAATGTGCAGGTTATAATTCTAATGAATACTTTAAACGTTTCCTCTCGAATTATATTTTTACACAACTAAAAATGGTTCCACAGACTGAACTTGAAATAGGAATGAGTGACTGTTTACCTGTTCTTTTATCCTTTATATAGAGACTGTCGACTGACCTATGACGCAAATGAATGTCCTGAATGTTGGTCATTTCTAATGGTAAAATTTACTAATTCGTAAATAGGATCATGCATTAAGCTTAATTTTTAATAAACATATTGGTTATCACTTATAACTACGACAAAACTCAGGTATATATCGCATGTCAGTAGTCAGGTAGGTGAATGCGCTCTCCTCAATCACGGACAAAAGTCAAGCACACAATATAAATTAAGTACACACAACGTCATACAATTAAAAAATTCGAGATTGAAAAAAACTGAATAAATATAATATCTGAAATTAATTTATACTAATCATTTGATAATAATATCGTCACAAGAATATGCACTTTGTGGATTATCTTTTAAGAATTTTGGAGTCGTGCAGAAACCTGAAAAAAGTATTGCAACCCAACGTATATGAAACGTCATTGAAAACATCTCTTCATCAAATGTAATATTAAAGTACTTCCGTTCTACGTATCAGTGTTCACTCCCTCTCACTCTCTTGGTAGGTATATACATACGCAGAAAGAGAGAGAAAGAGAGAAAACTCAAGTAATTAACAAGATAATTTTTTTTAAATCACAGCATACGGCAATGTGGCAAGATATCCTAATCTTATGTATTTATTCCATTTACTCATTACGAAATAAATACTTAAACCTAATCAAAAGCAATTATCAAACATGTTTACCTTCTCAAGTCATCCACTTAAGTCCCTAGTACCACCTTCCAGTGATTCAGGTTGATTTTGGTGACCATCTTAAAACAAATCCACATTTACATGAGAGAGCTATCAAATTGACAATACACCATGGCAAATAATAAAATAAACTAAATTCTTGAATGCTTAGAATGCTTTTATAAATCATTATTATGTGGAAAAACAACATATTTTATTCAGGTGACACTAAAGTTATGCCATAGATACGTTCCTGATGTTATGGCGTAAATCGAAGATTCGCGTGAATAGAAAATAGATTTTCCCATATAATACTTGTAAAAACCGCCTTGGCCAAATTATTCATCTTTATCATCAAGTAATGACTATTAATGCATAACTTTTAAAACAAATAATCATATAATAAATACGTGAGCTACGCGTGGCATTTGGCGCCAGTGATTGCCTACCATGGTACAAATTAAATATTTTTTCATTATAAATGGCGTTAAAATGAAAAAGCCTCAACTGAATAGGCGTACCTATATAATCAAATACTCTTACCTTCAAAGGATTCATTGTAGGTTTGCCCATGTGCCAAGAGATAGCAGAAAGAAAACCATGAAAACAAAAGTAATATACTAAAAGTACTGTTTTAGTGACTTTTTCCGCAACCAATTTGCTTGCAATTAGTTACTTGAACTTTCTTTCATGGATTTGCGCCAATGGGCCTTAGTTTTCATCTTTTTTCACAACAAAAGTACCTCCATGGTGCCAATAGGTGCATATAAAATCCGAAGACGTAATGAGAAAAGACAATATAGTCGAGTTTAGACTGAATAAAGACACTTGATCTAAAGCTTACTGAATAAGGCACACTAATTGCCGAAGTAACATGAGATGTTCAATATTATTAGCTGACAGGCATGTCATATTGGTTTTGATTGGCTTAAACACCAGTCGAGAGTACATGGACCATGATTATTGAAAATGTTAAGACAATATGCTGCTTTATTTAATTGCAAAGTAGCTAACAAATAGGAAAGAAATTTTGACTCAAATGTGGATAAAAAATTTTTTATACAGATTAATGTTTACTTGAGCATGAAAAAATTGAAATCCTAGTTTGGAAAGTTTTCAACATGGAGGTAGATAAGGAGCATAGTCTTTCAGGTCCTTTGTTTTAAATTTCAGCTATAAATATCCACCCTTCCATCGCTATCTACTTACGGCCAGTCATTGCTTAATCAGATTAGTTAGCTACAGACTTTATGTCCATTAAAATAGCTGTGACCCGAACATTGTGGACATGGTTATTTTAACAGACATATAAATTGCAGAAAAGTATGCTCATGCTGTCTCTGACTACAGTGACTGATTCAAACCATATAACACTGTCGACTGACTCTACAATGACTGATTCAAAGCATATATTGATGTAGTCTGACTCTACAATGACTGATTCAAACCATATAACACTGTCGACTGACTCTACAATGACTGATTCAAACCATATAACACTGTCGACTGACTCTACAATGACTGATTCAAACCCTATAACACTGTCGACTGACTCTACAATGACTGATTCAAAGCATATATTGATGTAGTCTGACTCTACAATGACTGATTCAAACCATATAACACTGTCGACTGACTCTACAATGACTGATTCAAAGCATATATTGATGTAGTCTGACTCTACAATGACTGATTCAAACCATTTAACACTGTCGACTGATTCTATAATGACTGATTCAAAGCATATATTGCTGTGGTCTGACTCTAAAATAACTGATTCAAACCATATAACACTGTCGACTGACTCTATAATGACTGATCCAAAGCATATATTGCTGTGGTCTGACTCTAAAATAACTGATTCAAACCATATAACACTGTCGACTGACTCTACAATGACTGATTCAAAGCATATATTACGGTAGTTTGACTTTACAATGACAGATAGTTCAAAGAATATAATGATGCAGTCTAACTACAATGATCGATGATTTCAAGCACATCATGCAGTAGTCGGATTTTTCAATTGACGATGATAAAAAGCATATATTGCTGTAGTCTGACTGCAATGACTGATGATACAAAGCATATATTTTTGTAGTCTGACTCTGCAATAACCGATAATACAAAACATATAGAATATATTGCTGTAGTCTGACTCTGCAATGACTAATTCAAAGCATATAATGATGTAGTCTGACTCTACAAAGACTGATGATTCAAAGCATAAAATGCTGCAGTCGGACCCTGCACAGACCGATTCAAAGCATAAAATATCATATATTGATTTAGTCTGACACTACAATATCCAATTCAAAGCATACAATGCTGTGAAAGTGCATCATAAATCCGCAATGCAAGTGTCTGTGATAATAATTTGTGTCTGAAGTTCTTGAATAAACAAGATAAATAAACGGATATTTGCAACCCATATTGTTATTTCTACATTATCTTTTTTGGTCTGGTAGGGGTTGTTAGGCCCCACTGTTCTCGTTTATATAATGTTCGCTGCCTTCGTATAGATTAATGATGGTGCTTACAAAATTATCGTTTACAACATGCAATTATATTTGTTTCACATCTTCGTGAATCAAAATCAAGTTGTTCAAATTTGACTTTAATGATCAGGACAAGTGGAACACCCAACTGGAATGGATTTATAAATAATCAATTTTACAGTGCCTGTCCGTGTTTCCTTTAAATACAACTTAATTGGCTTCTTTCTGCTATATAATCATTAGCGTACGAAGTATCCTTTTGAAGTCAATTCCATTCACCATGTTTGGCCGATGTAAAATCCATAGCTTTACATGATATTTAGTAGGAATTACATGCTAAGAGAGGCAACTCGTGAAATCCAAGAGATATCGATAGTGCAAAGTACTGAAATATCGTGTCGATCCGCCAAGAAGTAGGTATGTTAACTTATCCGAACCTTGGGTAGCGAGAATGTATATTTCAAGGATATGACTCTAAATAATTGAAGTGAATTGGTCTACGAGTACTTCTAAAAATAAATGTGTATCAGGAAAGTTGTGAGTTAATTATCCTTTTGTAGTTCGATAGTTTCGTGCATACGGGGTCTACTGGAACCCCTTGATGTAACTCGTTGCATAGACTAATGCTGGTTGTGAAAAGTTCGGTGACAACCATGCTGTATATGTATATCATCGAAAACGGTATCAAAATCTGCCTCATCTCTAAAACAAATTTTCTACTTGTAAAGTACTTGGATAAATTTTAAATTGCTAAATTGGGGCCCGAGTCGCCGAGTGGTCTAAAGCGCTCACCGTTGTGGATCACTGCCATTTCACCTATGTCTGCGTGGGTTCGAGTCTGGGGCTCGGCCAGTGTGGGTATGTGAGAAAGCCTGCCGGTAGCTTCTCGTTGGTTGGTGGGGTTTTTTTCCCGAATTTGTCCTCCATTTATACTGCCCGCCATATCTTGTGCTGAAAATGGTGTTAAACCTTATAACAGCACAGTGCTGAATTACAGAGAGGAGAAATAGGCTGACATACTATATAATCCTTAATGTATCTCGTCACTTCAGAGGTCGACAAATAAGTCCAGCCTGTAGGAAAATGAACTTTACAGTAAGAACAATAACTTAAGTGAACCATAATACATGCAATTTGCGTTCAGGCCCAGCCTAGCAGGCACATTCATTCAGTCCCCAGTCTAGCAGATACATTCATTCAGTCCCCAGTTAGCAGATACATTAATTCAGTCTCCAGTCTAGCAGGCACATTAATTCAGTCCCCATTCTAGCAGGCACATTAATTCAATCCCCAGTCTAGCAGATACATTCATTCAGTCCCCAGTCTAGCAATACATTTATTCAGTCCCCAGTCTCGCAGGCACATTCATTCAGTCCCCAGTTATTCATTGGTCGCATTTTCAACATGATTTAGCAATCATTAAACACAGTTAGTTGCACTTGTGATACGAAAGAAATGCCGTTTTAAAGGCCATCTACTTCACTACTGTTCCTAGTTATAAGATTATACTTCTGAAAAATAAGATTTAGAAAAAACTGACAAACAAGTTTGACTTTTTACTCGCTCTAAACATATTGCAAAAACAGTGTTAGACCTGTGCAAGGATCAGATGATCCCTGGCTTAGTAATTGGCTTTGTACACATCAAGCTGTTAATTGATTACCCTGTTGGTGTAATCTAGAGTTTAAAGCCAAATGTAAAACATTTATGAGTTGATATAAGTAATAAAAGGATTAGAAAATTTTATGAGTTGATATAAAGGACTCTAATTTGATCATTGATTGTATTTGAGTGTTAGAAAAAATCGGCTGAGGTTTTCTTTTTGCGGAGATGAGAAGAATGAGACTGATAAAAGAGAAATGATTTCAGCAAAAAAATTAGGGTTAGCATATTCTAATTTTATATTGTTCAATTGTTAGTGCATTGTTTAATGTTTTAGAGGAATATTTAAGGGCGACTAATGTATTGTTTGTTCATCTCTAAATTCCAAAACGTGTGACTAGTCTGAATGTTACTAACTACCAGAAAAGAAATGTGAGACACAGAAATATATATAATTCCAGCTTGTGAACATCCTCCTTGGGGTGAGTGTAGCTCCATAAGTAGTCGGCAACCTTGAAAAACCTAACCACATGAAAAATGTAGTTTAAACTTCTTTGCAAGCTGATCATGCTTGTTTTGATATTGCCGCTTTTTGGTAAAACTCAAAGTGACTTAAATGAAATCTGAACTACCCGTCAGTATCGATGACGAAAGCAAAAAATGCTCTTGGATTGTATTGCTAAAAACACTATTTGCAGTTGACTATGAGATATAACACTCTTCGCATTTAATTTAATTGACAATATACTGGCTTTGTTTAATGAGTACTTTAAGAGTTTCCATTAAAATGTGATTCAAGTTCAAAGGTTACTTTTTTATTACCGAATGAAGAGGATTTATATTATGTCCAAATATTGACTTTTTACCTGATAATCCCCTTTAATGTATGTCGACATAAAATATACGGAATTAAAAGACAATTTACTGATCAAAGTTTGTAAATCTAATTTTGTGTCCCGTGTAAAGGTTGCCCCCACTGTGAGGTTTTGGTTGTAGGGGATTGGGGATGAGGTGCTTCCACTATTTATTTAAATTATTGCAGATATCCCAACCAGGCTCGATTTTGGTTTGGAAGTTGATTTAGTGAAAGTTAGATTACAGCTCCGAGCACCAGCCAGCAATGCCAACGGTTAAATGATTAAAGATACAAAAAGGGTGAAGTTCAATAATAACAATTTAATAACATTATATGGTCAATAATTCCAATTTCCCAAATAAACTTCTTCCGCTCGACTCTTCTCCTGCCTATTGGACCATTTGATTCGTAGTGTGAGAGATTTCCACCTGTCCTTGTTTTCTACTCATTTTTGTATTCTTCTCTATCTCCTATTTCCCTCTCATCCATCCTCTCTGACTCCCTCCAAGTTCCTTTTCCTCCTCCTCCTCCACTATTATCAGATAACGGCTTTTAAATTTCACCGCTCACCCATTTATTTACATGGAAATACACATATATTCTTGTATGATGAAACACAACAAAATAACACAACATAATGGAAGTACGGTATCAATTATTCTTGTACATAACAACAATAAATTGATTCTCATCAGTACATAATCACAAATCCATTACCCAAATCAATAACCAGAAATCAGACGTATATCTTTACATCACAACTCATACAAAATATACAAATATTCAAATATCCATTCTTTGATATATTCAAACGTCTATTGAAACTAATCTTGCATAATTCCATCATTTTACTAAACTATAATTCAAACATGAGTAAAATCTAACATAACAAATTACTAAAGGTACTGGCTGCTACAAAGTAACATACCAGCGAAT
Organism: Potamilus streckersoni; assembly: GCA_016746295.1. Lineage (NCBI taxonomy): Eukaryota > Metazoa > Mollusca > Bivalvia > Unionida > Unionidae > Potamilus > Potamilus streckersoni. The sequence continues at coordinate 1,803,550 of JAEAOA010002240.1, forward strand.
TACAATATTAGGTCTGACGAGCTAGCAATCTGCATAATTCTCTACGTAAACTCAAATTCATGTCTTAAATACGCCTATAAATGAAATGATACAAAGTAATTTTACATACTAAAACAATCCCAGTAACTAAGTATAGATACTATCAATAATTACAATTGAAACGCCATAATCTTTTGCAAAAATCGAGCAAATAACTTACTGACCTTGTCGGAAATTTTCCTTCTCTTACAATTTTGGTCCTAAAATTCTTTCTTTTTTTTTTCTTGGAGGGTGCTCTCCCTGGTTGATCTTTGCAGACCATTTAGGGAGGCCTTCCTGCCCTATTTGCATTGATTATGCTATCTTTTTTAGGTTTGTTTTATTGTTCTCTATTTTGTTAGGGTTTGCATAAATATATATTTTTAAATTTTTTTTTATTTATTTTTTTATTTTTTTTAAAAATATTGTCCCCACTCGTCTAGACATTTGTCTGCTTCCATTTGACAGAAATAATATTCCATCATTTGGATTTCTTTTTCTTTCTCTTCTTCTTTCTTTCTCCTCCGTTTCACTCTCCTTTTGGTCATTTTGACTAAGATTCCCGCCAAATTACGAGTGGCTATTCCCGGAGTGATCCTATTTGCACAGCAATCTGTCGAGGCATCTACTGATAATTTTATAGTGAGTTTTAGCTCGAATTCTGATCTAATGTTTAATCCCAACCTCCATCTTAATTCCGACTGGATGTCGCTGTGGACTGTCCCAAACAAACTTAGCGGACAGTCTCTTTTCGCCTGTCTGTCTACGTGGCTAGTGAGAACATGCTCCATTCACCCAGCGGGCTTCCTTTTGATCTCTGAACCAATGTTTAACGCCTGGGTGTGAGGACTTCAAGCCTTTGACGAGCGACTATTCTATAGTCTAGGTGGCTGGTAACTTGTGTAAGGATCAACACTGGCCTGTGGTGTTGTTTACACATCAAACGCGGTATTGATATCCAAATTTATTCATTTCCAGATAACCTGTATTAAGCAAGCGTGAAATCCTAGTTCTGTCACGTGTATGTGCGTTATAAGAAATATATTTTAGCGGTAGTATCATTGCACTTGTACTATACCAATAATATATATGTACAATGTCGTTGTTTCTGTACTTGTATGTCTTCATTATTTGTACGTGAGAGTGAGAGAGAGAAATTGGTGATTACTGGGTTACAAATTTAATGAGTTTATTATTAAATTTATTGGTATAGAGATATGGATGGTACATGATTATAATGGAAAACTGGTGCATAAATCTCATTGAAACTAGGTGTTGAATGCTCATTGAAGAATAAGAGCTTAACGTTCATTAAAAGCTAGGTGCTTAATGCTTATATAAAACTATGTACTTAAACGCTCATGGAAAACTAGGTGTTTAATGCTGAAAAACTATCACAGGGAGACAATTTACAACGTTTATTGTCATATGTCAATTTGGTTAGATATAAGCCAACAATCATTCCATATATTACTTAATTGAGTAAAAATAGTTGGGATGATTTTAAGTTGTGATTCCATTCAGCACAGTTGTGGAAGGCCTAATTTGGCTAATTTGTATACATAAAGAACACAAAGATGAAAACCTCAATTCTTTAGAAGTTATGTAACTCAAGTACATGCATGTTGAAGAAAAAACGTGCTGAAGAAACGAAACTTCGTACACTATGTTACCTCAAATGAGAACTTTAAATCGACCCTTTAAAAATAATGATTGGTTTAGCGGCAATCTTTCGTTGAAGCTGGATGGAATAAGACATAAGTATTATTCAAATTCTAATGCGAAATATTGAATGTAGCTTTGATTCATTGCATGATGAGCCATTTGCAAAGTAGGCAAAACTCAGGAAAACCAAGTTTGAGAAAGTCTAGTTGACATATTTTTGCTTTATCAAGTAGCATGGTGATTCATTTTATTTATTTGCAAACATCGTATCAACATGGGCTTCTGTCATACACACCTAGAAAACCAAGATTTGACTTTCTAAGGTACTGACCATTTATACTTGGGTGGGGAGTCGGAAAATTGTGCACTAATAACTTTCAGAAGCCAAAAAAGGTTGAAAAAATACCCTGGTTTTCATTGTTTGAAAAAGAGCAAATTCTGTAGATCATATTAGAAAAACAACAGTCTTCATATAGAAGAAAAATATCATTGTAGGAGAGAAATTCAAGACCCCTCACCGCTCCATTTACATTTTCTGTTCCTAATTAGTGTGACCATTGTATGTTTGGCACTCCCAAACAAAAATGCCATTGCAGAAAGATCATTCCCAACACGTTTTTTTTAAGGCAGAAGCAGTTCTGATCAACGTTAATATTCAGACTTTAATGAAAACAATATGAACGCTAGCTGCATTTGTAACACCTTCAATCCCACCCCACCCCACCCCACCCCACCCCACCCCACCCCATTATAATGCAATATTGAGAACAGCAAAGTCTTCATCTAGGTATGACCATATTTTACTGTCCAAACTGCGGTTAGAAAAGTAAGGAATTATTTAATCCATGCCAGTGTATTAAAGTGTGACATTATTTAATCCATGCCACTGTATTAAGTGCGATGTTTATATCTTCACATTTGAACTAAATAAGTTATAAATATTTCAAACGGACAAAACTTTTGAACAGAGTTGAAATATCACGTTTATTTATGATATTAATGATCAAAATTATTAGAAGTCCCCATGATATATTGAAAGTTTTCCAGATGTAATAATGCATTGAATAAAATTCCTGTCTTTCAAACAAATTAAATCTATTTACCATGGGTCAGCTTGAACGTTTGATTATAAAAAAATAAAATTTACATAGTTTTAGAAGTTTATGTATTCACAACTGTTTGAAAATATGATTTATGGTAACCTGTTCTAAAACAAATATTTTTCTCACAAAGTGTTTCATTGATATTTCATGGTGTTTTTAAATATATTGATGCTGGATAGAGAAGGACCTCATCTGTTGATCTTAACGAGTTATTGGTGGGTAAGGCAATAACTTTTGGATGATTTCGTAATAATTTTCATGCTTGGTGACAAAGAAAAACAAGTAACTTTTAATGAATGTTGAATTTTTTTATTGACACAGAAACGACAGTCATGCTTTATGACACTGGCATTACATCAAATTCATCAAAACTATATGAAACACCAAAAACATTACCACCGACTACTAAACACTGCATGTAATACCAGAAACATTACCAAAGCATGCCAAACACTTCATATGACACCAGAAACATTATCACCAAATGTCAAACAAATACTGCATGTGTGCCATTCTGCAAACTTGTCAACTACAATTAGTCAGATTTACTTTTAATAATCAATGAAAGCGTCTCATTTCTTGGTTGCAAAAGACAACAATAAATGCTTGATTATAGTGCTTGATCTAGAATTCAATCGCTTACATGATCAAATGAACATTGCTAATATAAAAGGATTCTAAATGTTTCATTGCACTTCTGACTAGTCAGCACAGTACAATTTTCTCATGTTTGTTTATTTTTTAAGAGCGGGTTAATTAAAATCAAAGGGTATTCGTGATCACATATCCCGGAAAATAGACTGTAAGAATCAATTAATTTTCCTAAACATATTTATTTAAAAATAAATAATAAGAATTGCATAATTGTCACTTGTGTCACATGACGAGTAGTAATTACTAATTTCGAGCTCTAAAATGTCTGCTAAAATATATTAAAGGTATTTCCAGTCAATGGAACAGGGTCTGAGAAAAGTGGACATGTAGCAATGACTTCTACGCTGGAAAGTGCAGCGGTTGTTGGAATAATCATTGCTTCAGCTGTGGGAACGTTCATATTGGTCGTATTGACTATATGTTGCTGTCATAAACACCGATCCACCATTGGAAACGCAATCCGTCAATTGCAACAACCTACCAGTATGACAACCAGGCAGCACACATGCCAGACAATCTCTACTTCCCAGCCTGTGGTTCATGGTGCCCTACACCAATGGGCATACAACTCACCTCCTGAGGTAGGAGGGCAAAGTTATCCTCCTTACATGATTGATAGTAAGGGCCCTGGAGGAAGTGGAGGTTTCATGGAGGTTGCCCCGTTAGAACCTACAGGTGAGTGAGGAAAGAGTAACACTTTTCATTTCATATTTTCTAGAGCATATTACCCAGTCCGTTTGTGGACCAAAGTAATAGGATCGGATGTGGCAGTGAACTTGAATAGTCAGTATCAGATCCATTTTATAGAGGCCTAGATGGACAGTGTTCCTCTGATAATATACTCAGGAAGCCGACCACTTTATGCTTTATGAAAGTTAGGGACCTCTCTCTCTCTCTCTCTCTCTCTCTCTCTCTCTCTCTCTCTCTCTCTCTCTCTCTCTCTCTCTCTCTCTCTCTCTCTCTCTCTCTCTCTCTCTCTCTCTCTCTCTCTCAGCGATTCCACAACCACAAAAGTTTGTATTTCATGTCTATATACTATGAAATTATCTGCATATGTGTAATGACTTTAGCTAAATGCAGATTATATGTTTAATGCTCCATAGCTACACATTATTGCCTTTTTCATAATTATTTTGTAATGATATCCTTTTTTGGATGCTAGCACAGAAAAGTTAAGTTACGTTAACACTTTTTGAAATTTCGGAACAATACTTCGCATGAAAAATTAATCATGTTTTTAGATGTGGGGTTGTTATACTGCATCAGGAAAACTGTACGCAAATTGAAGAGTTTTTATTATTTTTTAAAATCCAATTGAAAGTTCAATTGTCTAGATAGAATAAAATATGGGTCGAAAATATATATGCTATGTTTTGCTTATGTATTCATCTATTATTTCATCAACCCATTCATCTACGGATTTATCAATCCATCCTTATTTTCACTAATATTAAGGTAATTGGCATAGCTTGTATAAGACAAATTACAAACGCAAGTCGAAAAACTAATAGTTTACCTAGTTTGAACAATTTTCAGTTCATGATCTAACAAATAGGTCAATAATAATAATAATAATAATAATAATAATAATAATAATAATAATAATAATAATAATAATAATAATAATAATAATAATAATAATAAAATATGAAATAATAATAATAATAATAAAATAATAATAATAATAATAATAATAATAAAATAATAATAATAATAATAATAATAATAATAATAATAATAATAATAATAATAATAATAATAATAATAAAATATGAAATAATAATAATAGTAATAATAATAATAATAAAATAATAATAATAATAATTAATAATAATAATAATAATAATAATAAAAATAAAATATGAAATAATAATAATAATAATAATAATAATAATAATAATAATAATAATAATAATAATAATAATAATAATAATAATAATAATACATTTACAAGTTTAAAATCTGTTGAATGAATTAATATGTAAATTAATATCTTGTATGTGTTAGGTCTCAAATTGAAAAGAAATTTAGATCAGAGATGCTTTTTAACACGAGATCGCTGTGCTCGCTGTCAAATATCGTTTTCTCAGCAGTAGTTACCACCCTACCCCCAACCCGCCATCTGAAAATAGGTCAGTATGTTTCAGTGTTCATGAACGACACATATTCATTCCAAGAATCACCTTCATCTTGATTTTGATGGCAATTAGGAAAGGTGCTGACTTAAGCCCAGACGTAAGTTTTAAGTACTGTTGAATAAATCTTCAAAGGAGGTCACAATGACCAAATGTAGACGTGTAACACATCATACCTCCAGAATACTTTTCCACCTTTACTTTGCTTGCATAAGGTGTATTGAAAAAAGTTACGGCCTGAATAGGGGGATATACATGTGTGGATAGATAAAGTGAATCCATCTCTCAAAATAAATACAATACTCATATGCATGATTTGTTTTATGTACTATAGCTGTTACTGTATGTGTTTTTTTTTGTTGTATATACTACTATTATTATTGCATTCATTGTTGCTTGCATTTAAAATTTACAGCAAGCCAGTAATATATGAATATATTCTTTCTTATTCACAGCACCTCCGATGGATATTCTTACCCATCTTTATCCAGGGCATTGATGGTCGATTCCTAAATGAGGCCAATGAAGCATTTGCAGCATCTGAAGATTTAAGGAAAACCAACTGTTTAGACATTGTTTTTATTACTATATTTAGCAGATAATTCCGAAGTCTGTTGGACTGTTATAGCAGGCTTTTACAATACTTCCACCTAAACAGTGTCCACTGCATCAGTCTGCGCAAGAAATGTGTTAATGAAAATAAAAAAATCTCTTGAATTGTTTTTATAAAAAAAAGCCATTCATTTTACAATATACATAATTTAAAGTCTGTACAACTTAAATTTGTAAACATATGCTGTCCTAAAATTATTTCAAATGCATTGACATATAATAGAGAAAGAAATCGATGCAAATTGAAAGTTTTGCCTTAAAAATATAATGAAAAATAAATGTACATTGTTTAGTAGTTATTACAGGATACTTCTAAAATGTATCCTTTGTTTTAATTGTAAGATTTTAGTTATGTTTGTATTTTAGTAACTTCATTTTTCAGATTAAATTAAATATTATATTCTGACAAATGCGCTTTTGTATTTTTATGCGGTAATATTTTGTGTGTATGGTCATTCTGGATGATTGCCATGAACTTCTCAAAAACGCTATATCCTAATGAATTTAAATGACCCTAAGTTTCTTTATAAAAAAAAAAACTTATTTGAACTATTTTGCAGAGAAACTGAAAGTCCACAAACTATGACTTCAACCTACATGTATGTCCTACGAAAGAGATCAATTACTCCTCTGTGTGTGTGTGTGTGTGTGTGTGTGTGTGTGTGTGTGTGTGTGTGGACGGTTGGGATTTTTAACGTAGCTTTAATACTTTTTCAGTCAGATCACTACATTGTCTGCATTGTGACAGTTTATAGTGAAGCTTAGCTGTAAAACATCGTGCCGCAGACATGTAGCACAATGTCTGACTCAGTCATATTATCCTGACACTCTACCGACCAATTCTAACACTTAACCTCTTTCTGTTGAGCGCCAAGCGGGGCAGCTGTAAGTGCCATTTTTATAAGTGTTTGGTATTGCTCGGCTGGCGTTCGAATTCATGAAACTTAGTATCAGTGGCGGATGCACTAAATACTTAGGCCACCGGAGAGGTCCGATCTTCAATTACTGAAGATTATCTCATGGAATTAATTCACATGATTCATGATTACATTGCAGGCAGAAAAACAAAAAACGAGGTTTAATCTTTATCATTATAATGTGTCATTTTTGTCTATGATTAATTTTATACTAATCCCTGTTTAATGAATGAAACGTTTGGGGCATCAAACAAACTACAGGCAGCCTTTCTGATGACCAAACTACACACATACATGCACAAAACTGACGTGTTTTTGTAAGTATTATTCTGAACAGAATGCAGTCATTTTTCACAGATTAAAATAAGATTTAACGATTAAAAAAATGTAAAACTCAGTAAGATATAAATAGGCATATGTTTTAACGATGATTTGTATTAGATCACTTCCAAACTATAAGATCCTAATTCATTGATTTTGTGCATGTCTTTGGAATTGTGTGCTTTTTGCAAAATTGTCATAATGTTCCACATATGTATATGGCATTATATTTAATTGAGACGTTTTTAACCGTCCTACTGCATCAGCTTCATATGCATTATTCTTTAAGATTACAAAAACAAATGTCACTAAAACACAAACAGAAATCAGAGTTGGTCAGAGTTTATTTTTAAGATTTATTTGTATCTTTGACCTTTTCTTTAATTAATTGTTCAATATCTAACTATGAAGTTACTTTTTTTCTAGTAAATGTGGTAGGATTTAATGTCGTTTCTACTTCGAATACATTCTCCAATCACATTAACTTTAGAAAAATAAACCTCAAAACATCCCGAATCCAACCCATAAAAGATAAAAATTCGTCTTACCAGTCCATATTCTACAAAGGCAATACCTATTGCCATTTACCTCCCCTTGCCGCCGATAGGTGGAGACTGACAACATCGTTCAAATCGCTTCCTGAAATCAAATGGAGATTTATGATAATATCATCATATCTATTGAGGATTTATTATTTTCGGATGTATTACAGGTGATTCTGCTGTTGGTATACATTGTTTGCTGAATGTTCACCATAATTATTTTAACTTTGAAAACCTAGTTACTGCATTTTCTGAACGCCTCTTTCTACACGGCTAAATGGTAATTGGACATGATTGTAGTTTGTGTTCGCGCACTATCCCTTTATCTTCCTTGGTATAGGGGGTGTCTCTCGTTGTTTAAGCAGTTAACAATCAATATGTTCTTTGCTTTCTTACTTTGTCATTTCAGAATTAACAATGACGATAAAGTATGTTAAATGCTAGAATTTCAAATTCAGCGAGGATTCTCAAGACTAGTCTCTCGCCTGTACAAAAAGTACATACTTGCAGCATGTGTGTCAATTGTTTATAGAATGTATGGTCGACTGTGCTAAGGAAGAATGAATCAAAGACAAAAAATCCGGATTTTTAAGTAGTTACGTTAATATTGAGTCCCTCCCCCAACGAACATTACCTACTGTTATCGTTACGTATGTGAAAATGGAGATTTACGCCGTCTTCTTCATTTTTTGTCGAGAATTTCAACATTTTATTATAAGAATCATTCCGAAGTCCTTCTCTGCAGATCATCCGGCGTTAGACAAGATCTGTTATTCAGTCAATCTGACTTAGCCTGCTGATGGTATGGTGCATAAAATACTGCCTACCACTTCGAAACTCAGTCGTAAGGTTGTGGATAGGTCTTCGAAATGGACCTGTTGTCTGACAATTTTCAAGCTTGCAGACACGGCATGGAGTTTCATGGGAGACAACAGCTAGACTATCAAAGGTAATTACCAGGTCGTCTCGCCAGGAAACGGCGAATACATTGACGACTTCCTCTAATTACAAGCTTTGTGTGACGGGAGGCATGTTTATTATTAACCTCAAGCAAACCACATCACGCCCTAACCATGCAAATTACTCCTTTCCGCTTGCATGTACTGTTCAGGTGCAACATAGAGAAAGTACACAGGCAGGCAGCCCCAGAACAGACCCTCGATTTCTATATGCAGCAATTATCGCGTTAAAAATCATCTCGACACACCCATTAATAAGTTATGACCAGGGCCAAAGAATGCTGGAAGTTCCTTACTTAGAAAACGAGCCGCGATCCCTATCCTGTACACGGAAACAATCGCTAATCAGTCTCTGACGCAGTCGTCCCAAAGGGGTAGGAAACAAAGTTTCTTTGCCCATAATTTCATACATAATTACGGTCGATTCGTGTCCCCTACCTTCCAATGTAAGCGCCAGATTCTTGGTTTTGAAACAGCGATGGATCGATCCTTTTTTGGATATGCAAGAGTCGATGAAAGTTTCCGAAGAGGGGCTTCATATGTCTTTTTGGTGAAAGGACGTTCGGAATTGTTTAGAGCACGCTTTTCAGCAAGAGAAAAAGGTACTCATCGGAAAGAGCGCAGTGGCGACTGTTCAGAATTGTCAATCTCCGAGGTATTACTCCTAGCTTTTTTTCTGATTAGAAAAGCTAATAGCAAATTCAGACCAATAATCGATCTCTGTCTCCTAAGTCAGTTCATACTTCTACCGAAATTCAATGCGGAGACAGCAAGATCAGTCTGCCTCTCCGTCCGCCCGAACAAATTGGTTATCTCAATTTGACAGATGCACACTTTCACATTCCCGTCAATCCATCCTCACAGAAATTCATGTGGTTTGCATACCGAATGAATTGTTATCAGTTTAGCCCTCATCCTTGCAGCTTGAACCTAAACCCTTGAGCCCTTACGAAACTACTCAACTGCGTCTTCTCCCATTTCTTTACGACTTCATCTACTTCTATAGTACATCTTCCCAAACTTCCAGTGGCCCAAATCGTCCACTTGTGGGTGGTTCTAATCATCGACCTTGCATAATCCATTTCCGGAACGAAACGGATACAGCCATGATGTTTCTGCAACTCCTCATAATATCCAATGCAACGATCAGTTGATCTTATCCCTCTGGACTACCTCTATATGGGCCCTTTGCAGAACTCGTTGATATCTTAATGACACCCCTTTTCTATGCCACTGTTACAGGATCAGCGTAACGAGTGAGGCAGTAGTGGCTCAAACAAGTTTGGGGCAAGACAGCAGTAGCTCTGCAACTGGCGTATGCACGTGTGGTTGGGAGCCTAGCTGTTACCGGGTCTTGACACAGCCAATGACAAGTGGAGTCTGGAGGAGACAGAAATTCATATCAGTTTCTTGGAGAATTAAGCAATATTCAAGACTTTCAGCCTGGAGAAACTGTCTTTAGAGAAAGCTCCTGTTCATCATGTCAGACAACTCGATGGTAGCAACGTACTTTCTCAAGCAGGGCTGTACCTAATCACCCTAACTCTGCATTCTGGCCTGAGAATTTGTCACTTGGTGCGCACATTGCAATTTCAACATCCAGACCAGATCTATTTCTGGTAAACTCAATGTCATTGACGATTCTCAGAGAGAATCATCCTACCATCCATTCACCTTTAACCAGGTGGAATCACAATCTGTATACTTTCGTTTATCCAGTATCAGATCCCTAGACTTGGTTAGTTGATGCTGTTTCGATAATTTGGTATGGTATGGGGGTCTTTGCCTACTGGCAATGATCTTAGCTTAAAAGATAACTAGAGTAACTGAGGGGCTATAATAGGAAATTAATTCGGATTGCCTCTCCCCACTGGGACAAATCCTGGAACAACGATCTTCTTGATACAGCAATAGATTCTACAGTAGCACTAGATTTGGGAGATCTTGGTTGTAAATCAATGTGTTCCTTAAATTTTTTTTTAACCCAATGATTCTTTTACCTTAGGAGAATCCTTTACGGTCACATGAAATAATAATAATAATAATAATAATAATAATAATAATAATAATAATAATAATAATAATAATAATAATAATAATAATAATAATAATAATAATAATAATAACTGCATTTAACGATTGGTTATACAGGACATTTTCGCATTAGGCAGATGATCCTTTGGTATCTTATAACTGGGTTTTCCTACAAATTGACAAGAGTGATGTACTGTACTGTATTTAAAAAATTCAATTTTATTCGTTGGAAATGAAAGGAATTCAACATTTTGGAATACTTCTTACTGATCCTAAACGATTAGCCAAAGGAGGTTTATTGGACATAATAAAAATTTCTATTCGTTACAATTTTAGAGCTACAAAGATAACTCACCGTCCATTCATAACATGTAGGTACCTCAGGTAGTCTACATTTTCTCATTAGGACCCCATTTTAGCAAAATAACTAACAGGGATTTATATGACTCCAATTGTGCTAATAGCCCTCTGAAACAAACAGGAGATATCAGGATTTCGTTCCTGTTTGATGATAAGTTATTGTCGTTTGTCACCCTGATTGGAATAAAGAAAATGAGTAGCTTAAAGTGGATTACTGTGATCAATATCATTTTTATCCAAACGAGAAATAAAAGTGAGCTCATCAAAAACCTGACAAATACATGTGTCAGCTTAAGAAATAATTTTGTGATCAAATCAATCTTAAGAGCTTTCTTTGCCATAACTCTAGTAAAGGCACAATCTGGGTATAAATTAGGGATTTCTTTTTCAGTAGGATCGACATTTAGATCCGAACAAGGCTTGTTAGTTACAAGTTGAGTAATTACAAATTAATCTATAGCTAGGTCATTGCCTAGTAATAAATAAATACCCTCTATGGGTAGAGGCAGCATTGTTCTGTCCTGAAAGTAAGTTTGATGACAAATTTACACAGTAGAGAGCAGCTTTAAAAAAGCCACACTCTACTCACTTTATGAAAACGTTCTCATTAGAAGATGACTTCCCAAAAAAGAGCAAAGAACCTGATAATAAAAGACTCTTAGAAGCTCAAGTGTCCAATAAAGTTTATTACGTATTAGGTCCGGCCAAATCACCCATGAGAGATATAGAACCCTTCGACATAAATGGTTCATAATTGTCCATAATAAAATGAGACTGTGGTTTTTTTGACCCGACAAATGTATTACATTCAATACATGACCATGACCTTGACCACTTAGAAATAAGAGCATTTGTAGCATGTCTGTCCTAATTATGTTGCTTTTTTCAATTTATAGCAATCAGAAATAAAGTGTTCGCTCTTTTTGTAATACATACAGAGCTAAGCACTTTTAATCCCTCTTATCAGAAACGATTTCTGAAAGTTGCGCCAGTTTGAGGTTTGGAATTGCTCGCATTGCACTAAAATAGTCGTTCTTTACCAGAAGACTGCTGAGTTGCTGACAAAAGAAAGATTATGGGCTAAGGAATACTAATTAGCTATATGAGCATCATTTTATATATTTTCGATCTTATACATGCCAAGGTAAGTCTAAACGTCACTATGGGCGCAGTTCTTGTAATATGAATTATCTGATATTTTCGCAATCTTGACTAACTTTCTTGGCTAGGCAACACCTATCAAATAACTGATCTTTTTCCCTTGCTAATTCAACATGAGTGTGTCAAGTTTCATTGTTATAGTTCCTAATTTGTTGTCGATAAGCCCCATGTACCAGCTCAAAACCTTACAAGACGCATTTCTTAACCAGATCATAATCAGCCCTCAGCTATACTGACAGGCAAGTGTAGATATCAAGGAGTGCACTTAGTAATATCAAAATCCAAAGCTCTCTCGGCCATTTCAAAATTTTAGCAGTTTTTTTTTTCCAGAATGAGGAATATATTGATCTGCTTCTCTTTCTTTAAAAAGAGGTAATAAGTAAAATTTGAATTTGTGTGCAAAATTGGGTCTTGCAGTTTATTTGCCTGTTCTAATTATTTTATTCCAAATTAAAATTCCCTTTCTTCCTTTTCTCTATCTCTCTGCATCTGCAATTTTATTTTCTTCTCTCTTTCCTCTTTTTCTAATTGCGTTTCTTTGTCTTCTTTCTGTAACTACATTTACCCCCTCTCTGTCTCAGTCTGTCTGTCTGTCTGTCTCTGTCTCTGTCTCTGTCTCTCTCTCTCTCTCTCTCTCTCTCTCTCTCTCTCTCTCTCTCTCTCTCTCTCTCTCTCTCTCTCTCTCTCTCTCTCTCTCTCTCTCTCATTGCGTTCGTTTTCCATTTTTCTGCAACTGCATTTATCCACCCCTCTTCTTAATCCAATTGTAGTTGTTTTTTCTGTGATTGCATTTGTCTCACTCTCTCCTATTTCTGCAATTACAGTTGTTTTGTTCTTTCTGAAACTCAAGTTTCTTAACTACAGTTCCATCTTGTATTTTAATTTTAATTCTATAACTTTTAAATTAGAGTATGATACAGACTTACTAATCAAAGCCAAAGCATTTTAATCTAAAATATTCTTTTTCCGCAAAAAGTGCACCGAAACATTTTTGTTTCCTGATTTGTTAAAGATGTCTTTGATTCAAAAAGATGATATTGTCTGGGAAGCTGAAGTAATGCATCCATTTTCAAGGAGTCTGATTGTTTTCGTGCAGAATTTAAAATAGAGATTCCGCTTTAGACGACATTGTTAAAGCTTGTTAGTTTCACTAAAGATTTCTAATGTGTGAAATAATACATGGGACTTACAACATTCCAAAACAATGTAAATTTCAATTTCCAAAACAAAGTTTTCTGAAATATTTTAGATAAATTCGTTTACCAAGGACGAGCTCACACTTTTCTGTTACAAGCCTCTGCTGTTAAAATAACTAACAGAAAAGAGTAAAAATAGCAGCCAACTTTGTAAAATTCTACAAATAATTTATTTTCCTAGAATACAAAGTGGCAATGTAAATAAAAATATTCCTGTATTGCGAATTAAATCTAAAAATAATCATAGAATTACAGACACAAGTGGAAATTCAAACTAAGTCCGACGCTGAAGTTATTGATGCACCTTTGGCGGTCGGTATTGTGCTTTTTTACCAAGTCTTATGATGAAACTCTGTAATAAATTCCGTCTATTGCACTATAATTACAGGTTTGAATTCAATATAATACCCAGTGAATGTCTATGTCCAAGATTATAATTTTATGAGCACTCTGCATTTCCAGAGAAAATAATCACTGAATTATATTGAAGAAATAAAGTCAAGTCCAAATGAACATTTAAACACAAGAAAAATACAAAATTTATTCTGCCTGATAATAAAGCACAAACAAATTGTCTTTCCAGTAACAAAATTATATAGTCTTCCATTTTACGTCAGGTCACAATAAACATTTTCTATCAAAAAAGTTATTACCAAATAGAAAATAACCTTCAGAAAGATCTTAATATTTGCAAAATAAAATAATTAGTTATTATTACAAAGTCTGTTATGATATGTGATGTGATGTGATGTGATGTGATTATGATTTTTTTTTAACGTGCTTTAACAATTTTTCAGTCATATCGCTACGATGTCTCCAGTGTGGCAGTTTATAGTGATGTCTAGCACTGGGGCATCATGCTGCAGCCATATAGCATGATGTCCCACCCAGTCACATTATCCTGACACCAGGCCGACCAGTCCTAATACTAACCTTTTAAGGCTGAGCGCCAAGCGAGGAAGCTGTTAGTACCGTTTTTGTAAGTCTTTGGTATGACTCGACTTGGGATCAAACCCACGACGCTCTTACCACTAGGCCACCGGAACGGTTACAAAGTCTGTTACTAAAATTATAATATATACCTGTACTATGTCACGCAAACCGTGTAAATTGTAGGGGAATTCCAATTAACCTAGATAAAGTATGTTTGTTTCTATCAAAAATGATCCTTAAATTAAACCCACCCACACGGAAACTATTTTAGCTATGTATTAGTAGTTTACAGAATAATAATAAAATAAATATTAATTGAGGTCAAACAGAAAACAAACTTGAATTTGGACATTGCTAAGCTCAGCATACCATGTTAAAATAGCATAAAATGAAATATATTTCTTTTAAAACCCTAAGAAATATTGACAATTATATATATATATATATATATATATATATATATATATATATATATATATATATATATATATATATATATATATATATATATATAATATGTTTAAGTGTAACAAAAATAGATACCTGTGGGAGAAAAAAAATATTTTTTTTTATTTCTATTTATTTTTATTCCTATATTTTCACATGGAAGATTTCCCATTATCACTTACACACTTGCAACGCTTGATTTGAGTGTGTTTGCAAACATTATATCTGCAGCAAAATAAAACACCTTTTGGTGAGCTAGAACATATAAATATAATCTCCCGTACATTTCATATATGGAAATTAATCTTTAAGGATCAAAGGGTCTATTGAATGGCTATAATTGCAAGACATGAACTCTTTGATTCATTTGTAATTCAATTCAATACAGTACCAAGGAATATGTACTGCATAGATACTGGACTAATTCACTACAGTACCAAGGAATAGGTATTGCATGGATACTGGACCAATTGAATACAGTACCAAGGAATAAGTACTGCATAGATACTGGACTAATTCAATACAGTACCAAGGAGTATGTTCTGCATGGATAATGAATTATTTCAATACAGTAGCCAGGAATATGTACTGCAAGGATACTAGACAAAATCAATACAGCACCAAGGAAAATGTGCTTCGTGGAAAATGAACTAATTCAATACAGTACCAAGGAATATTTACTGCATTGATGCTGGACTAATTCAATAGAGTAGCAAGGAATATGTACTGAATGGATACTGGACTAATTTAATACAGTACCATGGAATAAATATGTACTGAATGGATACTGGACTAATTTAATACAGTACCATGGAATAATTATGTACTGAATGGATAATGAACTATCTCAGTACAGTACCAATAAATACGTACTGCATGGATTCTGGACTATTTCAATACAGTACCAAGGAATATTTACTGAATGGATACTGGAATAATTCAGAACAGTACGAAGGAATATGTACTGAATGGATACTGGAATAATTCAATACAGTACGAAGTCATATGTACTGCATGGATACTGAAATAATTCAATACAGTACCAAGGAATATTTCCTGTATGGATACTTGACTAATTCAATACAGTACCAAGGAATATTTACTGTATGGATACTGGAATAATTCAAAACAGTACGAAGGAATATTTACTATATGGATACTGGACTAATTCAATACAGTACGAAGGAATATGTACTGAATGGATACTGGAATAATTCAAACAGTACGCAGGAATATGTACTGCATGGATGCTGGACTAATTCAATACAGTACCAAGGAATATTTACTGCATGGATACTGAAGTAATTCACTACAGTACCAAGGAATATTTACTGCATGGATAATCTCGTGATTTATCCAATGGGCAACAACTAATTTCTAAAGGAATAAAACAAAACCCCAAAAAACTAACAACGATATATGCTTAGTTTGGTATTTTCATCGTGTTCTGACTGCCCGAGTACGTGTGGTGTATTTACTCAGTTGTTTTGTTTTTTTGTTCATAATTTCTTCATGAATAATACTCAATCCATGTGACCATCCTGTCATCCCATGTGACCATCCTGTCATCCCATGTGACCATCCTGTCATCCATTCACCCATTCATCCATGTATCCGCCCCTCAAATAAATGGTCCAAACTAGGAAATGAAAATCAAAGTAAAATTAGACTGCTACAAAGTGACTCAATAGGTTGACATAAAATTCTCAACATTTCTATTACATCTATTCTTTTTACCAGGATATAAAAGTTGCACATACCATTGTTTATTTAATTATTTATGTATTCATGTATGTACCTGCTAAAACTTTGTGTCTCGTGCATGTCTATATTTTTTCTTGGAGAAAACAAAATCTGAAAAATATTTCTCTTACCAACAAGGGATCGATCCTTAATTCTGAAATATAATGGTGCTTGACGCAAAAATGCTTCCTTGAAATTCATTATATTATATTACGGTCCTTTTCACGGCTTTGAAGGTAGAACAATTATATTGAAAGAAATCATGAATGTATGCGGAAGGTTTTTTTTCTATTGTTTGTAAAGGACTTCGTCTAGTTGTAAGGCAGAGTTGGAGGAATATAAATACCAAATTGAGTAGCTCCTCTATGACATGAAATAGTGTGTGTGTGTGTGTTTGTGCATGTGTGTGTGTGCTCTTTTGAAAACTACATATATACTTATTTTTGAAATCCATCACTTAATAGGAATATGTCACTAGGTATCTGAGGACATAAAAACTGTCTCATAATGCTCTGATTATGGAAACGTTAATGCAGAAAATAAACAAGTTACATAATCAACAAAACGATTCATAACAAAAAATAAGACCTTAAATGTGTTTATCAATCATAAGAAAGAGAAACAAAATCTTTAGGCGAATAGTGATAATGAGCTGTCAATATTTATTCAGATATTACGAGTATATGCTCCTAGAATAAGTAAAAGAAATGATTGAAGCCAACAAACTTTATAAAATTTAGCAAATAGTTATTTCCATAGGATATAAAGTGAAAAATGAGAAGAAAAAAATTACGGTTTTGCGAATTAAATACAAAAATGATACAAGAATTAAAGTCACGAGTTCTAGTAATAAAACGTCCTGAATAAAACTCAGTTCCAGTCCAAAAGAGATCCAAAATTCAAGGCGATGACGTGTATGTTATAGCCTACGAAGTACTGATTTGTCAACAGTCTATTCGCGAATCATAGAAATATTATCCCAGGTTTGAATTTAATATAAACTTCAATGAATGTCTTTATCCAAGAATTTTATCAGAGCACCTTTGTATTTCCAGAAAAAAATAATCCCTGGAATTCAATAAGTTGAAGAAAATAAAATTCGGCCCAAACTGGTCACAACATACGAATTAAAGTGCCAGATATTAAGCACAGTTGGTAAAATCCTCACCGTAAAAAATCAATCAGGTAAAGCAATAATAAACTCAATTTTGGACAAGGTAATGTTCAGCATGCGATATTACATTACAATAATATTTAATCGAATTAAAAAATTAAAACTAACAGACAAACAATTAAATTAAACATACATAACCCAGAATTCATCAGCTTCTAATTTCATGTCAGAATGGAAATGCGCCAACTGTTTTTCTCGCTTTTATCATAAAATGCGGTTCTGTATCAAGCTTCATTCGGCGAAATGAAACAAACAGTTTATATACTGCTGTTAAAGCCGTTCAAAAGATCCCATAACTTTCATTCTTGTAATAAATGCACGAATTATCTCTTCCTCATTTGGTTTCTGTAATCAGTAGCTGATCAGGACACTTTAAGTTATTAACTGTATGTAGCACACTGCACAGGAGATGCTGCTCGGGGACACCCGATCAGCAGAGGACGTGCTGAAATCTTGAGATTGCGCTGCTGTCCTGACTCTGCAAGACTACCTATTAATAGTCTGTAGCTCCATTTTGAATGGTACTGTCCCACATGGAAGATCCTTTGCACAATCAGAGCCAAGCTTGTAGTGTTTCGAGAATGATTTGAGGAAGTCTTTGAAACATTGCTTTTGATCTTCCTGAGGTCGCTTACCTTTATTCAGCTCGCCATAAAAGACTGAATTTGTAGTAGCTCCATTGACATCTTAATTTGATGGACTGCCCATTCTCAGATGCGATTTCATCAGCAGAATGTCTGCTCGCGTGAAGTCATCAGCGTCTGTGACTCTTTCCAACTATATTATCCTAATCAGATTTCTAGGTAAACCCATCTGAAAATTGTTTATCATTTTGGTATAGCGTATACATACCATCCTTGATTCTAGAGTGTCCAACAGGACCGTCAAAACATTATTTTTATGTATGTATGTATGTATGTATGTATGTATGTATGTATGTATGTATGTATGTATGTATGTATGTATGTATGTATGTATGTATGTATGTATGTATGTATGTATGTATGTATGTATGTATGTATGTATGTATGTATGTATGTATGTATGTATGTATGTATGTATGTGTGTGTATATATGTATGTATGTATGTATGTATGTATGTATGTATGTATGTATTTATTTATTTATGTTGTCGTTGTTGAAAGGTTTAACATCATTTTTCAGCACAATATAGGCTATATATGGTGGCTAGTAGAAATTGTTGACGAAGAACCCGGAAATACACCAGAAAGAACCACCGACCCACAAAAAGCTACGTGCAATCTTCTTCACATACTCGCATTTGCTGAATCCGAGAATCGAACAGCGCTTGAGATCACTTGGTCATACATACATACATACATACATACATACATACATACATACATACATACATACATACATACATACATACATACATACATACATACATACATACATACATACATACATACATACATACATACATACATACATACATACATACATACATACATACATACTTGTGGGCAGAAAAACATACAGATAAATAGGTAGTCAGATCTTTAGATAGGTAGAAAAAAAAATGTTCATGATCGCCTGTAGAGTTTTCCTATCGTCCTACACCTACCAATTGGTGGATGGTGGTCCAACACAATATATCATGTACATGCATAGTAACATCGTATAATTTTATTAAATGAATACACTCACACACACGTTATTCTCAAGTACCTAATTCCCCTGGTTTAACTTTCTTCACCTCAGTCTTTCCCCTAGGGTAACTTTAAAGTTAGAGATAAAACGTGTCGAATATATCAGTGGTTTATTTCAATATAATTGTCCTACTAAGGAAGCATTTTAACGTCAAGATATTGAAAAATGAATAAGCGTCCTGATACCGTATAGACTCTTAAAATGACACATACTTACACACACACACACACACACACACACACTTACACACACACACACACACACACATAGTTTCAGCTCCTTGAGGAACTGCTCGAGCACATCAATCTCCCCTTTATCTGCCTTATCCTATAGTGGCTATAAAAGTCCTAGATAAACATAAAATGAATTTTAAGGAAGCCATTTCATGTCAAGTTAGGGTAGATAAAAAAGCGTCCAGGTAACTATTTCGTAAAAGGAAGTTATTGTACAATGTATTTTGCTGCTAAAGTCAACTTCGTCTGAACAAACAAATAACTGGTATTTCCAAGCATCCATGTTAATTTTAGCATCGGGGATCGAGCTTTTGTTTTTATCAAAAACCTTTTGAAGTCTTTTTTCCTCTTGGACATGTACTAGTCGGTATGTAGTTCAGAAACAGAATCTACTGATATCTCAAGCCACCCACATTATGTTGCAACCCTGATCTTGGTGCTTTTGTTTCTATGATATATATTTCCATGGTTTTATTTTCTCCTAGAAAATAATCAACATGTACGAGGAAGAAAAACAATATTGCAGGTACATACATAACTTAACGTTGACATTCCTCAGATACTAAACCAAATGAGAAAAACAAAGGCATAATTGAAAGAATTTTTTAAAGGATATACTTGTGACCACGAAAGAGACAGAGAGAGTCGAAGGTTATTATTATTATTATTATTATTATTATTATTATTATTATTATTATTATTATTATTATTATTATTATTATTATTATTATTATTATTATTATCGTTATTATTATTATTATTATTATTATTATTATTATTATTATTATTATTATTATTATTGCGAATGTGTTATTTATATTTACAAACTATATTTACAAAGAATTTATATTACAAACTAGTCTGGTCTATGTAGCGAATTTGTATTGTCACCGTCCAATTGGACTATTGCAGTAAATACAATATTTTGTCTGCGTTTGTCTGAACTGAGTTCATAGATTATGTCATCTTAGTTCAACTAGTGTAATGGAAGTAAATAAAGTATTTTGTCTGTTCCAGTCTCGTCTATGTACCGAATTTGTATCCTATCAGTCCAGTTGGGCTAATGGAAGAAATAGTCATATCTAGTCTAGTCTGGTCTATGTACCGAATTTGTATCCTCTCAGTCCAGTTGGGCTAATGGAAAAAAAACCAGTCATATCTAATCTAGTCTGGTCGATGTACCAAGTTTGTATCCTATCAGTCCAGTTGGGCTAATGGAAGAAACGGTCATATCTAGTCTAGTCTGGTCTATGTACCGAGTTTGTATCCTATCAGTCCAGTTGGGCTAATGGAAGAAACAGTCATATCTAGTCTAGTCTGGTCTATGTACCTAGTTTGTATCCTATCAGTCCAGTTGGGCTAATGGAAGAAACCGTCATATCTAGTCTAGTCTGGTCTATGTAGCGAGCTTGTATCCTATCAGTCCAGTTGGGCTAATTGGAAGAAACAGTCATATCTAGTCTAGTCTGGTCTATGTACCGAGTTTGTATCCTATCAGTCCAGTTGGGCTAATGGAAGAAACAGTCATATCTAGTCTAGTCTGGTCTATGTACTGAGTTTGTATCAACTGAAAAGTTATCACCTTCATCTTAGTTCAACTAGTGTAATGGAAGTAAATAAAGTATCTTTTCTGTTCCAGTCTCGTCTATGTACCGAATTTGTATCCTATCAGTCCAGTTGGGCTAATGGAAGAAACAGTCATATCTAGTCTAGTCTGGTCTATGTACAGAATTTGTATCCTCTCAGTCCAGTTGGGCTAATGAAAAAAAAAAACAGTCATATCTAGTCTAGTCTGGTCTATGTACCGAGTTTGTATCCTATCAGTCCAGTTGGGCTAATGGAAGAAACGGTCATATCTAGTCTAGTCTGGTCTATGTACCGAGTTTATATCCTATCAGTCCAGTTGGGCTAATGGAAGAAACCGTCATATCTAGTCTAGTCTGGTCTATGTAGCGAGCTTGTATCCTAGCAGTCCAGTTGGGATAATGGAAGAAACAGTCATATCTAGTCTAGTCTGGTCTATGTACTGAGTTTGTATCAACTGAAAAGTTATCACCTTCATCTTAGTTCAACTAGTGTAATGGAAGTAAATAAAGTATCTTGTCTGTTCCAGTCTCGTCTATGTACCGATTTTGTATCCTATCAGTCCAGTTGGGCTAATGGAAGAAACAGTCATATCTAGTCTAGTCTGGTCTATGAACAGAATTTGTATCCTCTCAGTCCAGTTGGGCTAATGGAAAAAAAACAGTCATATCTAGTCTAGTCTGGTCTATGTACCGAGTTTGTATCCTATCAGTCCAGTTGGGCTAATGGAAGAAACAGTCATATCTAGTCTAGTCTGATCTATGTACTGAGTTCATATCCTATCAGTACAGTTGGGCTAATGGAAGAAACCGTCATATCTAGTCTAGTCTGGTCTATGTAGCGAGCTTGTATCCTATCAGTCCAGTTAGGATAATGGAAGAAACAGTCATATCTAGTCTAGTCTGGTCTATGTACTGAGTTCATATCCTATCAGTCCAGTTAGGATAATGGAAGAAACAGTCATATCTAGTCTAGTCTGGTCTATGTACCGAGTTTGTATCCTATCAGTCCAGTTGGGCTAATGGAAGAAACAGTCATATCTAGTCTAGTCTGGTCTATGTAGCGAGCTTGTATCCTATCAGTCCAGTTGGGCTAATGGAAAAAACAGTAATATCTAGTCTAGTCTGGTCTATGTACTGAGTTTGTGTCAACTGAAAAGTTATCACCTTCATCTTAGTTCAACTAGTGTAATGGAAGTAAATAAAGTATCTTGTCTGTTCCAGTCTCGTCTATGTACCGAATTTGTATCCTATCAGTCCAATTGGGCAAATGGAAGAAACAGTCATATCTAGTCTAGTCTGGTCTATGTACTGAATTTGTATCCTCTCAGTCTAGTTGGGCTAATGGAAGAAACAGTCATATCTAGTCTAGTCTGGTCTATGTACCGAGTTTGTATCCTATCAGTCCAGTTGGGCTAATGGAAGAAACGGTCATATCTAGTCTAGTCTGGTCTATGTACCGAGTTTATATCCTATCAGTCCAGTTGGGATAATGGAAGAAACAGTCATATCTAGTCTAGTTTCGTCTATGTACCGAGTTTGTATCTTATCAGTCCAGTTGGGCTAATGGAAGAAACAGTCATATCTAGTCTAGTCTGGTCTATGTACTGAGTTTGTATCAACTGAAAAGTTATCACCTTCACTTGGTGAAACAGCTTCAAAACGTTATGGACTTTGCACTGAAAAGCCACTAGAATGAATCATTTACAGTATCGTCAATGTTTTTAATTTTGTGCACATGTTACCATCTCATCGTGCTACCGAAAGGTTTGAACTGAATGATTCAAATCATTGCCCTCAGCCGTATTAGGAGTTATTGAATTAGCAAAGGAGTGGATACAATACAGCAAAAATAAATAAGATTAACTCAACTTTCACTGAAACAGAAGAGTACGACCAGATACTAAAGCCATCTGCTACAAACAGAACATGTACGGAGATAACTGGAAACAGTTTATGTCAGATTTGTTTTAAATGATGCAATATAAAATCCTTTTCAATACAACAGCTGCTAAAATTTCAAAAATCATTTTCCTATGCTGTACTTATCACAGTGACATCACTGATTAGATTTATTTCAAACGAAAACAAACATTAAAACTATTACAAGGTATCAACTTATCTTACTGGATTATTTTTCCATTCAAATTAAAATGCTCTGTCTTCATTATGTGCTGGTTTGATACCATTCCAAAACATTAAATTTTAATAAGCAGTATAAGTAAAGAGAGAACAGAGATCATTTTTTAATTACAGGTGCGCGGAAAAGGTTGTTGTTGTTGCTGCTGTTGTTTGTGCCTTTAACCACAATTGTTATAATATTTATTGTTACAAGCGTGGCTGCGTATTCTGTGATCGTGTTTTACAGGATAAGAAACACAATTATCGCTCAGTATCGGCTGAAACTTGTACCAATGTCTTAAACTTCATCTCTTTTGTTATCTTATTAAATTTCAAAATTAATTTGCATTATTTATAGAAACTTTGTAAATCGACTTTCAAAACGCTTTGTTCCAATTAAATTATGTTGATATAATGTTGCCAATGTCTTTGTGAACAATTTGCAAAAAATTACCAGACATTCCGCACACCTTGTCACCCTGTAGCATATGATATGTTTCTGCAGAGTTTTTCAAATTTTGGCAGGTTACACTTACTGAAGCTAAATCGTGAATCATCTGTAAAATGGTCATTCCGAAACGGATACGATTGTTTTTATTGAAATTTTAGTGACTAACAAAGAAGACATTGGTATTGGTTCGTGGTATCTCAGACTGTGAAGGAAATATGATTGGGTAGACATTTAGGTGTTAAAGGGTCTATGTATGACGAAATATGATTGGATAGACATTTAGGTATTAAAGGGTCTATGTATGACGAAATAAGATTGGGTAGACATTTAGGTATTAAAGGGTCTATGTATAACTTTATATGATCGGGTATACATTTAAGTATTAAAAGGTCTATGCATGACAAAATAGACAACACAGGATAGAAAAGTCTGAAGATAAACTTGGAAGTTCTCTATTTTTATATTGGATCTAATGAATATGTTTTATCCAGTCGCAGCGAAGGCTTGGCATGAAGCTAATGTATTACCCAGTTCATTGTATGGTTATTAAGCCTGGCGTAGCCCCAGCCCACAGAAAACTCTTATGGTAGAGAGAAGCCATCGATTTTTCTTAAAGGACATGCACAGTATAGCCAGATATTCACGAACTATATTTGTGCTGAGTTTACTCAGTTCTTTACCCATTGAGGACTACACAATTGTTTCTTTCCGGAGCAAGTTTGTATATTATCGTCAGCCTATTGTGTAAAGCAAGTATATTTGCTCAGAATGTTCCATTTTCAACAATCAAAACGCAACAGTTCAAATAAAACAAACTGACTTTTATTCCTGGCATTAATAGACTACTCGGAAAATTTAATCTAACAAAACTGGTAGAATCGTTTTTACTTCAATGTCGAACCCCATCTAAATCATCACTGGACGTGTATGCTAAATATAAAATCCATACGTCATTGGAAAATTGTTTGTGATTTTGACTACTATAAAACACATCACTTAATACATTTCAGAAGCTATTCATTGATGGGAGTTTGATACCGTCAGGAAGTAGCTAGAAAATTTCCAGGCTGTATTCAATCATGTCAGGTTGTTGCCAATACTGTGACTATATGAAGAAGAGCTGTATATTTGTAGATGATCGTTTCATAACTGAGTGTAGTTATCTTAGTCCGGATAAGTTTTGATGCCATCTGATTGTAATACTGGTGTACATGTTTAAACGTATTTAGCGTTACTGACATATTGATTGTATCCATACTCTATTGGGAATGATAATGATTCGTGATTTACAAGTTCTTATGAGTACTTATCACATTATATATATATATATATATATATATATATATATATATATATATATATATATATATATATATATATATATATATATATATATGTCTTTTTAGCATCTCAACTGTTGTTTCCATGTGGGAAAGATATATCCGAAACGTTTGACTGTGTACCATGAAGATATATAAGGTGTGTTGCTACTCCTTTTATTTACTTAAAATATACATTCTGTGCGTATTGATGACAGAATTGTTACTTCTTTCCTCCAGTCCATTTTACATCTCTGAGGTATAGAAAAATACAGAGACCATTCATACTTACCTAACGGTATATCTTTTCTCGCTTATTTCCATGCTTGATATGCAGTATTCATTCGTTTTTGCTAACAAGATTTTTTTTCTCGATATTTGATATTTCTTTTATCAAACTCCTGCTAATGTTTTGGTTGTTGACGTTTTGTGTATTTTTATGACATATTGTACTCTTTGTAAAACGGAGGAAATAAAGACATCGAATCTGGTGCAAAGTGTATTGTATAACTAACATAGGCATCAAATATTTTCTGTAAAAAAGTATGTGGTTTTGTATCGAAAAGTAATAAATTCATACAGGTTATTCCTTTTCCCGTAAGTGAATGTTCTGCTATATAATGCATTTTTTAAGTGAACAGTAAGTCATAAATATTTAAAATTACTAATAACGTCTAAATCAATATTATCACAAGGTTACATACAAGAAGTCAATGTCTAGATATTCTAAAGGAAGAAGGGGAAGTACTGAAATATTAGGAACAAACGGATGCACGCAGAATAAGAATCTCTTTCTTTCCTTCACAACTATGGCAGTATTCACTTAGTACTCAACTAGATGTTTGAAATAGATCCGAAACAGAAAGGCCAGAGGAGATACCCAAAGCCCTTGCGCTTAAGGATGATGCAAAAGGATATACGCTTGGGAAAAGCTCAGATGTAAAAGGAAATATGATATCAATACGCATGCCACTCTCAATAGAAAGAAAAGTGGAAAGCAAAATGATAGACGTGTCCATTTTTCCCATGCATATATCGAATAAATAGAAAAAGAGTTACGGGTGGCAGTAATAATGGATCAATTGGCTACATATTAGGGATACAATACAATAACAACGGTGCATTGGATTATGTCAATAAAGGTAGAGGACGAGAGAAAGCTCTTTACCTTTTTTTTACATAATAAGCATTATAGTCAAATCATTGCATTAGAGACGTGTGCATGACATCGCCTACACAAAGACCCATTGCGTAAAATCCCCAAATAAGACCCGTGTTATTGGAGCAACTGAAACAGTGACGGAATAGAAAATGGAAGCAATTCCAGACCCATGCCTGGAAAAGTAAATAGAAATAGACACCCATCAGATGGAACCTCAAGAAAAGGAAAATATAAGACTCGAATTGGAAGACTTTGCGAACAAACATGAAGCACCATTTTGAAATTCAAAGGGGGCGAACGATAAATGAAAAGAAACAAAAAGCTTAAAGACAAGAAAATTCCGCAAGTATTAGTTGAGAAGGATACGGATCCTTACTATATACTAAAAGAGCTGACATTTCAGTAAAATCTTTAGGCAAGGCATGAGAAAGGGGGTCCCCAGTTGAGGTAACCCAAATGTTTTAAACACAAGAACAAAATGTGTACATATACTTAGGGAAGGAACATTCACAAGGTGATACATCCACATCGACATCGACGCCAAAGCCGTAGCAGAAAAGAAAGAGACGAAACACCACATCAACTGAAAATCTATATAGAGAAGAAATAAATAGAAGAGATGCTCAGATAACAGAAATTTTCCCTCAAAGTGACGGGATCATTTCTGACGAGAATTTTAATCAAAGCTAATACAAAATGGCCGTAGTAGAATATCCTAATAATAAGAATACTGAACAACAAAACAACAAGACTAAGACGTATACAATTGTATATAAAAATTTAGACTTAACACAACCATTTTCAGTGACATCATGGAGGAATTAATCCTCAAGGTGGGATAAAACTTCGTGGAGGAATCAAACCTCATCATGATGTGATGTGATTTGATTATGCCTTTTAACGTAGCTTTAACAATTTTCTAGTCATAACGCTACGATGTCTGCAGTGTGGCAATTTATAGTGATGTCTAGCACTGGGGCATCATGTCGCAGACATGTAGCATGATGTCACATCCAGTCACATTATCCTGACACCAGGCCAACCAGTCCTAACACTAACCTCTTAATGCTGTGCGTCAAGCGAGGCAGCTGTTAGAACCATTTTTGTAAGTCTTTGGATCGAACCCACGACCTCCCGCATCCGAGGCGGACGCTCTAACCACTAGGCCACCGGAGCGGTTTAAAACCTCCTCGTCATTTTATTGAATAGGGTAAAAACAAAAGTAGGTAAAGCAAACAATCTAGCAAAAGAATATGATATAATATTACTTTAAGAAATTCACTCAAAAGAAAAAATATGTTCCAAAATGTAAAGATGGTTACAACAACTAATGGTGCCAGTAAAGAATGATGGTGGCAACCTTGGTAAAAACCAATTGGGAAGTGGGGGTATTGGATAGATGAAGAAATATATAGAAGTGTGGGGTTTTGGTGTATGGAACAAGACCTTTCAAAGTCGAGTCAAAACGTTTAAGGAAAAGAATAGGTTATGGTATATATACATGGAATTAAGTAGGAATAAGGTAGAATTTACATACACATATTCAGATAACACAGATAGCCTCTTAGATAAATTCTATGAAACTGAATCTTGAATAAATTCGGCAAAATCGTGCAAACTTCTACAAACAAATGTTTTAAACCTTAATGCGATCAGCGCAACAATAAGTTTGGAAAATAGGGGAAAAGTGAGCAAAGGCTTTGGAAAATAATAACTCAATTTAAGATGAGGATCAATATGCAAAAACATAGACGAATAGGACAAACTTCAATGAAAATTAAAAAATATGTTGAAGAATTACTGATCCATAAAAATATCTCAAAGGAAAAGAATGGAAATAAGGCGCCAATACATTAAATAATGTCCATGCTTCAGAACAAGATAAAAGTATACAAAGGAACACAGGAAGACGTTAGAAGAATATGAAATGCAAGGATCTCAAATGCGTAACGATTTAATATTTAATTTATGAAACAAGTTGAATAATGTTCAACTTTTTCTAGCCTTTATTAACTCATTATCCATCTGAGACTCGTTTTATCATGTATTTGTATTTCAGTAGAATTTGTTTAGATAGAAAGAAGAATGAATCATTTTGTTTATTCTAATAGACGCTACCGTTCATTTGTTGTGCGTAAAAATTGTCACAAAGTTGAAATAGTAAAAGTATATTATACATTTTTACTAACAATAAATCAAAGAATAAGTGTACATCCCAATAAACAGAACATTATACAAAAGACAAAACATTTGTCAGCACAAAATGTCCAATACGTGTGATGTCACATTGTTCGATACGGTGCACAGCACCGGTTAGAGTTGGCCTACACAACAGTGCCAGTGTTTATGTTGAAATTCTACATCACAGCTAAACATCACATTATTGCTATATTTTTCTGAAAAAAAGATTACTGGATGCAGAAATGCACATATTTGCTGCAATGTATTTGTGACCAAATATTTGCAGTATTTAATTTTTGAACATTAGATTGTACTGAAGACGTATACAAATCTCTTTTTGAGTCGGACTTGTATCACATATTACATGGTACATTTTTTACAGGTTATCAAATAAATCAGATCAGTTGATACGTAGTTAAAGTTATAACGTAAAGAAAATACTTCTTTTTATTAAAGATACAAAATCCAAAATATAATAGAAAATACTTCTTTTAGAAGCACCAATAATGTAATATGTGGGACAAACACTTCAAAAAGTTTCTAAGAGAATGAATAATCACCGCTTTCATAAAAAATTATAGAGATCCTCAGTTCTTCTCTAATATTTCAAAATATTTTAATGCCAAAAATCACTTTCTATTAGATTTTTATTTCATGCTAATAGATATTGTGCATGGAGAAATTAATAGTCTCATAAATGAAACTATCTGGATTCATAAGTTAGATACTTGGTATCCTAATGGCCTTAATAGAAAGGCACTATATAAAATTGAACAAACTATTTTTTTGCATTTATATATTGTATATCCTTTATAAAAATATAATTATATATAGAACAGTTCCTCTCTGTTCTCTATTTTTTACCAGTGTGAAATACAAAGATTTATTAGAGAAAAAAAATTTTGTAATTTTTCATTCATATCAAGAAACTTGACCGGCGCCGTTCGCATCTCTTTGAAGTATGTAATCTTACTTCCTTGACAACATCGATAAACTAGCTGTGATGCATTGCTGAATCGGACTTGCATTATTTTCAGGTTACTTCAGACTGTTTACAAAAAGACATAAAATGTAATTTATTACAATCCAGTCGCACCGCA
Source organism: Potamilus streckersoni (assembly GCA_016746295.1). Taxonomy (NCBI): domain Eukaryota; kingdom Metazoa; phylum Mollusca; class Bivalvia; order Unionida; family Unionidae; genus Potamilus; species Potamilus streckersoni. The sequence continues at coordinate 1,833,348 of JAEAOA010002240.1, forward strand.
TTCTTTAGTTACGTAAATTTATATGATGAGCATATGAAAGTGAGGTGAATGTTCGAAAAGGTAGTTAGGGAGGGAAAAGCGTGTCGAACCAAACAGTGAGTTTAATCTTATAAATTTCGATTCTGCAATAATTTTGGTATATAACAAAAAGCAAATTTTTGTTTCCTACGACAATTCCGAAAATTTTTTATATTTTGGTACCAAAATCGATACCTTTCAACTTGAGCCTTTGCCAATTGTGATTATTTTACCTTTTTAGTACTAAAAGATTTAATATATCCAATACAAATGCAGTAAATAAAATTGTCGTTGACGAATTGTAGTTTTTTTTTTAAATTTATTGAGGAAATGAAGATCATATGGTGTTTTGAACGGCTTTTACTCCAAGATATAAAACCCTTTGTTTCATTCCGCAGAATGAAATTCAATATCGAACCAGGTGCTTTGTATTGTATGTATCATGGAACTAACATTTTTTATTATACGAGTGAGACCAAAAAAAACAGATGGTACCTATCTATTTGGGCAGGAAAACTAACAATTCATGTAATTTGAAGAATATATACATAATTTAAATGTATTTATTCGTCTGAACGAATATTTTACTGGACTTTTTGTTCTTTATTACTGAGACAATCGCTAACCTTTTTTATCCAGGAATGTTTTTTATATATTATGTATTTTTTTAAAACATTAATTCTTTATACGGAATGCTTCTTGAACCGATAAGATGTCATGCATACCTCTTTACTTCTACGATCCATGGATCTACATACATACATACATACATACATACATACATACATACATACATACATACATACATACATACATACATACATACATACATACATACATACATACATACATACATACATACATACATACATACATACATACATACATACATACATACATACATACATACATACATACATACATACATACATACATACATACATACACACATACATACACACACATACACACATGCATACAAGCATACAGGTAGTCAGATGAATTGGTAGCTAGCTAGATGACCTAGTACAGTTTTCATCTCCTCAGATACCAACATATTTATACTTGTTGATTGATGGTTATAAACAAAAAATATACCATTTATTTTTATAATAGTACCGAACAAGTTTTTCAAATGAACACACGCATACTCATTCATGACCTTGACGAGCTTTACAAGCACTCTAGTCTCGCTGTTTATCTTCCTTTACGTCCACCTTATCCATTGAGTTACTCAACCAATTCGTTCGAGGTAAAACGTGTCACACATATGATGATTCATTCCACTATAATTGTCGTGCTATTATAGATGCATAAATGATTGTAAGATAAAAGAATGAAATTTTAAAGAACTTTACGGCAAGCGTACAGGTAGGTTTTTATGGGAACGGAAAGTTATTGCACGATGCCTTTGGAGATTAAAATAAACTTCGTCTAAACAAACTGTAGTGATTATGTTCAGTTTCTGTTATACAAAAATGCAGATCAGAAACTGAAATTACTGGTATTTATGCACCCTTGCTAAACTGTGACACTAAGGGTCGAGCTTGTTATTTGGATATATAGTTTTCCTGATTTTATTAACTCCAAGCAAAATAATATCGGCATGTACGAACCGCAATAGAAGTTGTAGATGTATACATGACCTATCAGAAACATTCCAATCATGTAAACAGAAGCAAATAAATAACAAAATTAAGGGTCAACTTTGGCTTATTATGAATAAATCAAATGGGGAAAACCCTGAAAAGATTTATTCAAGGATCTACATGTATAGACTTTTACATGTCAATTCAAGTCGCTACTTACTTATCAACTTACCTGCTTTATCATTCACATACGGGTTTCACTTCCATTTCCGCATCGATGCATCGTTGCTCACAGTGCGCAGTCGCAGAAGATACACAGAAATCCACACCATACTGCTCAAATTCCAAAGAATAAAAAGTTTTCATTTAATTTATTTATTTATTGATTAATCTTAAAATGGGTTTAATTTCAAACCTTTTTCACATAAACGTCTCTTCATCGCGAAAAGGATGAGACCTCTGAACCTCTAAGATCTGTCGATGCATCGATACATACAGACAGACTAACGAGTTGGCAGACGAACTTATAGATAAATAGACAGGAAAACATTTGTTTAGGTCGGTAGATGAAAAACCTTTGACAAACGTTCTTGCTTGCCACTAGAGTTTTCTTATCGCCTACGCATAATGACATTCACCAAATCAATTATTTTTATTGACCTACACATAATGACACGTACCTAATCTTTGATGGTGGTGAATGACGATGTATTATGTACATGCTTAATAGTATATTATAGATTCTACAAATGAACACGCACATACACACACATACACACACGCGCACGCATTATTTTATGACCTTAGTAGCTTCTCAAGTACCTAAGCCTCCCAGTGTATCTTTAATCGCCTATGCATTGTCCCTAAGGTAGCTTTAAAATTAGAGATAAAATGTGTCGAACACATTAGTGGTTCAATTCAATATAATTGTCCCACTTTCATAGTTCTGAAAACAATCGTAATATATTTTTAAATCCTGCAAGAAGAAATTGAAAGTCAAGATATGGAAACTAAATAAACGTCCATATACCTTATAAGTTCTTAAAATGAACACACACAAAAACACAAACGCGCTGTTTCAGAACCTTGAGAAACTCCTCAGTTACCTAGGTCTCGCCTTTTGTATTAATTCAGCTCTACCCTAGAGTAGCTATAAAAGTCCGAGATAAACATGAAATGATTTTATAAGGAAGCAATTTCTCGTCAAGATACGATTGATTAAAAGGCGTCCGACTCTTGGTAGCAATTTCGTAAAAGGAAGTTATCGTACAACGCATTTGGATACTAAAGTCAGCTTCGTCTGAACAAACAATCGTGATTATATTCTGCATATGAAATACGAAAGTGCACATCTGACACATTTATTACCGGTATTTAAAACCACCCACGTTAATTTTAGCATCGAGGCTCGATCGTTTGTGTGTATAAAATACCTTTAAAAGTTTTTTTCCTCTTGGGGAAAATAATAACTGCATTTATTGGTCGCTATGTAGTTCAGAAACAGAAACTACGGGTATCTCAAGCTACCCACATTATGTTGTGGCATTGATCTTGGTGCTTTTGTTTCTATGATATATCTTTCCCCATGTTTTATTTTCTCCCAGAAAAAAAAATCAACATGTACGAGGAAAAAATAAATAATGCAGGTACATACATAACTTACCGTGGACATTCCTCAGATGCTAAACTAAAACAAGAAAAACAAATCTTGTCAGGTTTAGTCTGGTCTATGTACTTAATTTGTTTCATCACAGTCGAACAGGGCTTGTGGAAGCAAAGTCTTGCCTGGTCTAGTCTTGTCTATATACCGACCTTCTATCCTCACAGTCCAACTGTGTTAATGAAAGTAAAATAAGGTCTTGTCTGCTCTAGTCTGGTCTGTGTACTGATTTTGTATCCTTAGAGTCCAGTTTGGTTAATGGAAGTAAATAAAGCAGTGTGTGTGTGTGTGTGTGTGTACATTCCCTCTACTTTTACCAACCCATCTAATTTACAACTCATCTATTTACTTATATGCATATTCATCTTTCTTCTGCTTCTGTACTTGAAATAACTTAGTACTAATAACTATCCAGTTGCCTTGTCTTTCATTACATTTGAGTGATCTGTACAATAAACAATATCTGTTTACAACCAAAAATCCCAGGCAACAACATCAGAAAACTAAAATGGAATAGATTTCTCCCCCACAGGTGAAGATTTCGAACAGGTCACGTCTTGAGAGTGCTTGCTGACTCCAAAAGTCTGAGTGAAGATGAATGTTCGCATGAAGTAAACTATGCTAAAGAATATTGAACATTAAAATATATAAAAAGGAAAGAAGAAAGCGGGACAAATACATTTGGAGATAAAGAAATAAATAATGAATGAATTATGAAGAAAATTCAACAGTCATCGTATAACAGGATAGGTTGACCGTACCCTATTCTCAACATTTATCCATTCCACCTATACTTTATACTAGCCATGTTTAATAAACTGAATTAACCGTTGTTTTATTGCTATATATTTCTCTGAATGAAAGAGTAGCTTATCAGTTTTAAAATCTACACCATATCTGTGCTAAGCATTTCGTGCAGATAATGCTATTTTAACTCGCGTGTGTATAATAGCGTGTACTGTTTGTGTATTGTCTACAATAGAATTCAAACTGGCATCAATAGGGTTGATGTACTGTCTACAACAGAATTAATTCAAAATGGCATTAACGGGGCAGATGGTTTTAGAGAAAGAAAAAGTTGCACTAGATTTATATTTACTTTTGAGGTACAGGGATACGCTGAGTGTTTCGGTTTTCGGTTGAGTCTAATAAATTTGCAAAAAACAAAAAAGTAATTTTGTCTGGCACAAAGCATCAGATAGTGTCTCTTGTTATAATGCTACCGCTCCGGTGGCCTAATGGTTAGAGCGTCCGCCTCAAATGCGGGAGGTTGCGGGTTCAAACCCGGCCGAGTTATACCAAGTACTTTCAAAAATGATACTAACAGTCGCTTCACTTGGCGATCAACATTAAGAGGTCAGTGTTAGGACTGGTCGGTCTGGTGTCAGGGTAATGTGACTGGGTGAGACATCATGCTACATGTCTGCTGCATGATGCCCCAGTGCTAGACATCACTATAAACTGTCACACTGCAGACATTGTAGCGATGTGACTGTAAACTTATTAAAGCTACTTTAAAAGTATTATTATTATTATTATTATTATTATTATTATTATTATTATTATTATTATTATTATTATTATTATTATTATTAAATCATAGAGATGGCTGTAGGAGATACAGAGAAGAAGGAAAATGAGGAACAGAAGGTAAGCGTTTTTATTATTGTCCAGTCAGTAGAATTTTATTTGTTGATACAAGGGACCTAAAATTATTCCTATGACAGTGAATCATTTGTATTGGTTACATAACTATGCATTTCGTTTCATAGCAAATAGCTTTGTTCTACTGTGTAAACATTGTTGCCAGATAAATGTGCATCATAATATGTATTAATTAATACTCATTGCTAATAGTGTCTTGAAAAGGACATTTATTGCGTTACTAAAAGAGTCTGCATTCAAAAGGAAAAGAACAGTCATTTGCTGTTAGATATCCACCTTACTTATCAGACCACACCGGTGGACTAAGTGGTTCGAGCGCCGGCCTCCGATGAGGGAGGTCGAGAGTTTAAACTTCGGCCGAGTCATAACAAAGACTTATAAAAATTTTACTACCAGCTGCCGCGCTTGGTGCTCAGTATTAAAAAGTTAGTGTTAGGAGTAGTCGTCCTAGTGTCAGGATAATGTGACTGGGTTGACATTCTGCTATATGTCTGCAGCGTGATGCCCCTGTGCTAGACATTACCATAAGCTGCCTCACTGCAGATATCGCAGCGATATGAATGAAAAAATAGTATTGCTACGTTAAAATGCAAATCACACACACAAACACACACACACACAAACACACACACACACATTACTTTATTAATCCATTCACTGAAAAATTTATGTTGTTGATGAATAAGAGTGATGTAATAAAAACTTTGTAAAATTTAGCGAATAAGAATATAGGGAAGGTTAAATTTAATTACGGAAACACTTATACATTCCCAGGAATAAATAGGTTAGTAATATGCTAATATATCGAAATATGATCCGGATTATGTTGATTAGAACGTGTACTGAATTCATTTAAGTATGATCTGTGTTATAGTTCTCATCTCTTATGATTGACAAGAAACCTAAAATATTTAATAAAACAATGGTTCTTGGGTATGTGTGGGAATTTCTCAGAACTTTGTGAACTATTGTTGAACAATGTAAACTTTTAAACAGTTTAGGAAACATTATACACGATTTTTCCCCAAAATAATTTATATATTTTGTCGGCTCACAATCACCTGGAAAATTCAAACTTTGAAGCCAATTAAATTCTATGGTGAGTAAACAAACATAAAACAGACTATAATCGGAACAAATTATACATATACTAAATCAATTTGAATGATTCGCACGATTCGATCTTTATCATTCAATTTTCTTTCAACTTTATCACTGAGAAACACGTTTAATTTTTAACGTAAATCATGATTGTTCATTGTGCAAGTTAAAACTTGTTCAGTTCAAAACTAATGAACGTTTCATCAGATAAAGTTTAGACCTCTATACAGCTGTGTGACAAAATGATTAAACAATATATTGCATAGGACAGTAGTTAGAATAGTTACTTTCCCCTGGCCATACGTTTCGTGATATTATACTAACAGTAGATGCACACAATCGCAAATGAAGTTCCGAAACGAGAAAATAAAATGAACTTCACAGGATGTACTGCCTAAGAACTCTGAAAGCAAGCGACTTAAACCTAGAAAAGTAAAAAAATGGTGCCCTCCTACTAAGCAATTTAAGCACAGAAAACTCCAGACCGGTAAACTCCTATCAAGCGATTTAAGCATAGAAAACTCCAAACGGGTACCCTCTTACCTGTAGTTATACAATAGAACTATCGTTTGTCTTTTGATGAAAAATGTATTGAACATGAATGTTTATCGTGTATTGGTTGTTGTTTTTTTATTGTGATAAAGCTAATAGCACATGAGTCATTTTGTTCATCCGGTTGATAGCAAATGACCTACCCAGCTCATGATCTGTATTGAAAGACCAGGTTAAGTAAAATAAAATTTATATAAAACGAATCAGAAGTGAATTAGCTTGAAACAAATAATCAAGCATTCAGATAGCAGCTAGTACGTTATGCGTGTATCTGCACAATTTTTGTACTCTGTACATGCCGATAATTTCTATCTCTTCTTCGTTTGAGAAAAAAAGCCAGAAAGGGATCTCAACAACAAAAAAATTCGTCGTTCGGTGCTACAATATCAACAGAGTGACTTAAGATGCATGTTGCTTCTGTTTGATATCTGTACATGTATCTTACACATTGCCTGCAGTCGTGAGATTTTTGTTCACACAAACTTCTTACGTTTTAAAATAACTCCATGTACAGCACCAGGCTACCTAAGTTCTTAATTAACTTTATTTATGCTCTGCGCATTCCACGCATGTTACGAAATATCCACATCAATGGCTAACCCTACGCATGTTACGAATATCAACATCAAGGGCTAACCCTACGCAGGTTACGAATATCCACATCAAGGGCTAACTCTACGCATGTTACGAAATGTCCACTTCAAGGGGTAACACTAGGCATGTTACGAAATGTCCACATCAATGGTTAACCCTAAGCATGTTACGAAATGTCCACATCATGGGCTAACCCTAGGTTTATCATAATTCGTCAGATATAAATGTAAAGTATTCATTATAAAGTCTACGTCTATAGATGAAATACGCACATAGACGCTAATTGTGATCTGAACATTTACTGTCTAAATATCTCTCTCCGCTTCTCACTTCTCTACCTAAAAAACTATTTGTCCGTACGTCCATCCATGTATCAACATACCTCAAGTCGTATGCTTTGTGTCTGCATTTATGTGTATACCGCTTATAACAATTAAGTGATTTTTAACTTTATTACATTACCCTAGGTCTCGCAGTCTGTAACGTGGGCAACCAATGGTTCCTAATCAAACCAAAAACGAATGACGCATACATAATTTCCCAGTAACAGAAACGGAACCCAACAGTGAATACCCCTTCCTTAAAAGTTAAGGTGCAGATAATTCTTAAACAAAAAAGTGTTCTGCACAGATGTAGTGGCATGTTATTTAATAAGACGTTTAGGTCGAAGTATTTCTCAACCGGTAACTCAGGCGGCAAAAAAAGAATGAGAACAACACTACTGCCTTACTAGCTGTCCGTGATTTCTGCATTAGATTTATTAATCTGTACAGCGTAAACACATGCAACCTAGAACTACTACGCAGTGCATAAATGTCACTTATGTCAGCTATCACGTTTCATGGCTAGCCCAGGTTTTGTTTACATAAATATTTACATTTGTGCAGAACCAATGGGTTTCGTCATTTGCGTTAAGGTTTTTTTCAAGTTTCAAGTATTGATAAGGGGTGTAGTATGAATGCAAGCGATAAGGATTGTTACGTTTATTGAGGTACCAGTATAATCTACCCAAATTAACTTTTGTTCTACGAGTCATCTCCATACTCGAACAATTCCTCATCTCACTCAGTGGTATCCTCCACTTAATTAAGTGGTAATCCAATCAGTCAAACACCTTATTAATTCGTTTAATAAATTAATACACGGACTAATCAATAAAAAACACCAATATTTGGATTTTGAATAATCAAATAAAGAAATGTATAATAATAGAAATGTCAAATTAAGGAAAAATATGAAAGAAAAATATGAAAGAAAAAGAATTAATAAATGTGTGAATGTGTTAACGTTGTGAAGAATTAATAAAACAAATACAGAGAGAAAGAAATGAAAAAAAGACAGCGAAAATATTACCAATTTGGATAACTTCGTACCATTCTGAAAAATTATTTCTTACAACAGTACTTGCTACACGGACATTAAGAAAACATTAACTGTTCCATTTATCTTGGTTTGATAATATATGATAACTTAAACATATTTAACAATCAGTTTTGTAAAACTACTTGACAAGTAGGCAGTGTTATGCGAAGTGAAGAGATGTGATTGAGCGTGGATGCTAGAATAAAGTGTAGAAAACAACCTAATGCAAATCCCTTTATTTTTCATTTGGTCCATTGCATATGCTATTTAAAACAACAACACTATTCAGTGCCCTTCCTAGAGCATGCTCTTGTATGAATTGCTGGAATAAAGTCAAATATTTACTTTGACATTATTTCTATGTTCCTATAAGGAAATAAGCTGTATTTTTAAATCAAACGGTCGATATTACTGTTGAGGAAATGAAACAAATAGAGGGGAAAACCGTTAATTTCGAACATTAAAATTTCGGTTTACAATATTTTCCCCTATCTTTCCGAATTCGAATCCATATTTGTTATGGGAATCTTAAACCAAACGGATGGCGATGTCATTTCGGAGACCAGTATTATTTTCCCTCGGCTTAGTGTTTCGTCTACTTTTACGGTATCCTGTTATTGGATTAAGTATGGAAACAACCGAAAATTGCAGCATTGCCATCAACAATCAGGTAAGAAATTATACCAACATCCTGACGGTATGTATCCTTACTATTACTTGGGATAGATTCGTTCGACGGTTTTGATAGTTGTGAAACGATTGGAAACATATAGACGCTTATATTTATGCCTGTGCCGAAACTATAAATGGAAAACAAATATTATCTAAAGAAAGCAATAGCACATGATTTGCATCATGGTGTCTGGTTTGCCAAATTATATGAACACATTAAAAAGCAGACCAAAATATATGTTTTTGTTGTGGTATATTTTTCCGTTTTCCTTTAATTTGTATCTCGTGCATACGTTGGTATTTTGTACGATTTTATGTCTTAAAACGAAGTAACAGAAAAGAGCAAATAGCAACAAGTTTTGTAAAATTCAACTGATACTTTATTTCCCATGAACACAAAGTGAACATTTAAAATGAACTTACAGTATTGTGAATTAAGTCCAAAATAATCCTAACAGTTCTTTCATAAATCCCAAATCAAAATGTTAAATTGAATTACAGTGATATTCCGATATTGGAAGTGTTGATATGTCCGGAGCCTCGAAAGTGCTAACGCGCCAATGAGCTTGAGTGTGACGATACGTTAACAGTCTTTAGAGGTATCACAATAATATAGTCCAAAACATTCTTGTCTGAATTCATTATAGTTCCAAATTAATATATCAATAAGGTTGATTCTGCTTCAGATATAAGGGCAGGAATAAGAGATTCTTAGGTAAATAAGAATATATACAAAATCTGAGAATTTAATCTAGATGAACTACTACAGTGATTATAAAATACCGAACAGATAGTATTGCTTGTATTAAACTATTATTTCTGCCCACTATTATCAAGATTATACTACAGAATTCAGGAATAGCACAGTCTGTTCTGTCTGGTATATATTTATAATTATTTGTAATACAAAAATCCTATAAATCTTGACTTCTTTCATAGGAATCTGGAACGACTATGTATATATATATGAGAATTATTTACTAGGTCGTCATGAGGGTGTGTCTGCTACGCAAGAGCTTATATAATACCGATTCAGTGCCAGCATTTTTTGGTGATGCGTGCTTAGTAGTGACGGTATATTGTCTGGTGCTTGCAGGCAAGGCGATGGGTACCATTTACTCCAGGACCTGGGTTCGAAACTCCGTAAACTACGAATTTAATTTTTCTAACCTGTATGATAGTATTGTTTGTACTAAACTACATATATATATATATATATATATATATATATATATATATATATATATATATATATATATATATATATATATATATATATATATATATATATATATATACGAATGTTCAAAACTTCCAATTCATTAAGATTTAGCTTTGGATATATCAATATTTCAAAAACAATTTCTCCGAAACGTACCATTGCTATTTTCTTTCATTCTTTCAATTGCTGCAAGCTCTCTATTTTGATTCTATGTACGCCATTATTGTTATTTTTATTACACTTATATCTTTCAGAATGGAGAGATTATATCAATTCCGTGGGAACGTCTTGAAGGCAAACGAGGTAAACGTTATTTCGTTACTAATCTCTTCTTCATAACTGATTATATCAGTACTACGAAGAACATTAGAAAGGAAGTGTTCAGGTTATTATTATTCACTGCTTTAGAACATAAATTTTATTGAAAATTCTAAGAGGTAAAGGTTGGCTAAGATTGAGTTCGAAAGATTATTGTAGATTTCCTAAAGAAACTGGTCACGTTTCTTTTCAAAGGAAATTAAATGGATTAGTTTAATCACGGATTTGAAACTATAGGCGTCCTCTGGGTAATTATACATGAATATTTAATGAGTGAAGTAGAAACATGGTATGGTCATGAGTGGCGACAGATTTTAAAGCGTAACATATTTAAAGAAACATTTTATTCATTGTAAGCTTTCTTGCACGGATTTATATTCTTGATTTTTGTTTATTTTTACATTCAAACTGAAGAATACGAAACTTAATACAGCAGACATTTAAAAACCTTTTATTTTGGTGTTTGCACTTCGTTTTCGGCATTTCCTATTTACAGTTCATTCACTGCAAAAATGTACAAAAGAATGTCAACAGTTGACAGATCTTGTTGTGGAGGGAAAGAGATGACGGGAGGGATAGAAATAGGGTTCGAATAATATACATAATGGCAGATATGTTTTCTAAAAGGGAAAGGAAACCATCTCTAAAGAGATATCACCACTTTGTCTACACAAGTTATAATGCCACTTTGTCGATATCATTTTTCACTGGCTGATAAACTTCAGTATCTCAAAAAGATATATATATATATATATATATATATATATATATATATATATATATATATATATATATATATATATATATATATATATATATATATATATATATATATATATATATATATATATATAAAGCAAGAGAGAGAGAGAGAGAATACAGGCCCGGACCTAGGATGTACCAGGCCCAAGGCAGCATGCGGGGTCCAAAGTAGCAAAAGATGAACGCGGTGCCCCAAGCAAAAACACTGCATTGCGGAAAAATGTCGGGTCCAAGGCGATTGCTTCGTTCGCCTTGCCCTATGGCCGGTCCTGATTGAATATAATAACGCATTTTTAATACAAAGTTATTTTACTACTATGCAAGTCTTTCATATCCAGTACTCATTTTTGAATCACTGATATATGCGCACTGCGTCGATCTTGAGATAATAAACAATACCAATCACTGATATATGCGCATTGTGTCAGTCTTGAGATAATAAACAATACCATGCACTGATATATACTGTGATGTGTCGAATTTTGAAAACTCTTAGAAGCTTTGTTTAAAGGAATTGTATCAAAGTCAACTTAAGTGAAGTAGAAAGGGCTAGAGATAGCTAGATGATCATTTTTCATTTCATCTCTGAACGTCTAAAGGGAATTCGTTCTAGCCGAAGTAACATGACCGAGTCAGAAGCTAAGGTACAAGAGAATGACATACGACCTTTCCCCATAATCGGCAGGGTTAAAGGCGGCATCTGACTATAGATGATAGCTCAAAGTAAATGATTAATTACGGCATGAGTAGTTGTTTAGTTTTCTTGTCAATCCAAAAGTTCTACGAACAGGTTTAGGAAATAGGCTATTCCGATTGGTTAATATGGATTTATGGGCGTAACTCTGTAAGAAATTAAAGGTTTTACTTTAGGGAAATTCTTTAGTTTTCTTCGATCTTTCGCAAGGAAAGTTAGTATGACTCCGAATTCGTAAAAAGTACGTTTTCGTATTGAGTATAGGGCCGGATAGTTCTCTCAGTTAGGAGATGGACTATACGTGAGGTTCGTGGAAACGAATAAAGAAACGGCAAAAGGAAACAGCTTTCCTGGACACACATGAGGAATCCCTGAACAATCATAGAACGAGAACACATTCTACGCAGAAATCTAAGTCCAGAGACGTTTGTTAAGTCAGAGTTAGACGGACAAGAGTCCAAGACGAAAACTAGACAAAGATCGACAAGCAGGGACGAACGGAAGTCTTGATGTCTGCATAAATTAGGTGACGAAGTCTCTCATCGTTACACTCAAAGGTCACATCTCTTTGGCAATGAGGATAGCAATTTAACGTGAAAGTAATTTTATATTTAAAGAAATTTGTATTGTCTTTTTTATTTGAGTACATGTTAGTACCATTTTTCCTTCTTTGTAACTAAGTCATTGATTTCTTTTCATTTTAAATTCTGTTTATAAACTGATTAAATTTTATATTTGTTCATTGAAAGGGGGCTCTTAGTGTTTATTTCTTCAATATACTTGTTCAGTGGTCTGCGTTCTTCTTTCTATCTATCCACACTGGGTAAATCACACCGCGGAGGTCATTCCCTAGCAACGAACCGTAGTGAAAGAGGTTTGTGTGTTTTGCACGCCGCCAATCTGTCACATATACGCACTGTGCCAATCTCGAGAAAATAAGCAATACCTTGCGGATATGAACGTATTTTGGTGTATCTGATTAAGTATGTCAGTCTTGAGATTATAAACAATACCATTCACTGATATATGCGCACTGTGCCGGCCTTAAGATAATAAACAATACCAATCACTGATATATGCGTACTGTGCCAGTCTTGAGATAAAAAAAACAATATCAATCACTGACATTTGCGCACTGTGTCAGTCTTGAGATAATAAACAATACCAATCACTGATATATGCGCACTGTGCCAGTCTTGAGATGATAAACAATACCAATCACTGATATTTATGCCCTGTGTCAGTCTTGAGATAATAAACAATACCATTCACTGACAGTGCGTCGGTCTTGAGATAATAAACAATACCATTCACTGATATAAGTGCACTGTGACAGTCTTGAGATAATAAACAACACCATTCACTGATAGTTCGCCGGTCTTGAGATAATAAACAATACCATTCTCTGATATATGCGCACTGTGCCAGTCTTGAGATAATAAACAATACCAATCACTGATATATGCGCACTGTGTCAGGCTTGAGATAATAAGCAATACAAATCACTGATATATGCGCACTGTGCCAGTCTTGAGATAAACAGTACCAATCACTGGTATATGCACATTGTGTCATTCTTGAGATAATAAATAAATCTGCACTGTGCCGGTCATGAGATAAGAACAATACCATACGGATATGAACGTATTTTGGTGTATCTGATTAAGTATGCATCTTGGGTCTTTTTCTGAGATCACAGACAAAATAATATTTAGATATCCCGTATTTTCATATCTCTGCTATATGTACAATGTACTAGTCTTGAAATCACTTATAGAAAAACATCCAGTTAGACATGTATAAATAAAACCTTTCCATACGAAGAAGAAAATCTAATTATATTTGATGCCATGGAACAGATTCATAACAGTATATCAGAGTAAACAGCTTTCACTGAAAACGACAATGATTATGAATTGTAGAAATTTTAACATTAATGTATCTTCTATTTTTGTAGTAAAAATGGAACGGGAGACGAGAAAGATGAGGAGAACAATAAAAGTGCGGGACGCACCAAGAGAATTCCAGATAAGGAAGAATGAAACGAATTTTTTCCTAACTTGGTTGAATCCAAAAAGTAATGATAATTTTAATATAATATCGAAGACATATAAAATTACAAAACAATTATGAAAAGAAAAATGTGGAATATAAATATAACGAAAGGAAAACATGGTTTCCAAAGTGTCAAACACTGTTTTTTGATATTACGTTTTGCAAATATCTTTATAATGCATATGCGTCGATAAACGTCAGCCCAATGATAGTGTGGGTGTATAATGGGTTTTGACTTAGACAATTTCGAACTTATCCCTGTGGGTAAGGCTACAGATGGGTGAAACTCATGGGGTCATACTGCATCGCATATTAAGATCCCCATCATATTACCATGTATAGAGTAGTAAGGTATCAAAACTTAAATTTCATCTATCTATCTATCTATCTATCTATCTATCTATCTATCTATCTATCTATCTATCTATCTATCTATCTATCTATCTATCTATCTATCTATCTATCTATCTATCTATCTATCTATCTAATTATCTGTATGTCTGTCTGTCTGTGTGTGTGTGTGCGTGTGTGTTGGGAACGGTGTGTTTAAGGGTGCGCTGGTTATAGAGCTTTGCAACAAATCACTCCTCGCCAACAAATGACGACCTCCTACATTTGAAATATATGTATTTAGATGCCTAACTAAGCATGATTTAACTTTTCTAATTTGCGTGGTATGACGACAACCACAAACAACAAAATCATAATAAAATCATACGATAGAAAGTACGTTACAAGAGCAGAGATCTTGTTAAAGCTTGTTTTGCTTTTCTTGTCAGACCATGTTTTTATTTCATGTCCAGTCAAGTATTCATTATATATATATATATATATATATATATATATATATATATATATATATATATATATATATATATATATATATATATATATATATATATATATATATATATATATATATATAATGAATATATATATATATAATACATTTTGTTAGATAAAACTTAACCCGACCATCATTCACAATACAGAGAAAAGAAAATGACAGAAAAGATGTACCCAAGTTCAGTCGATGTCAATAATATCCGCGAAGTTCCAAAGTATTTCGTCAAACGTTGCTTGACCATTTTGCATATCCCTAATAAATTGTTTATGAATTTAACAGCTAGTTGCAAACCCCTTCACATACAATGTATAAAATATGGAGATATAGTAATTATTATTATTATTATTATTATTATTATTATTATTATTATTATTATTATTATTATTATTATTATTATTATTATTATTATTATTATTATTATTAATTTTTATTATATTATTTTCCAGAGCATACGGAATTAATCAAATTCTTCTACTTGGAAGTCCGTTTTGATTTTTGGGCAGAAGGGCATTATAATGAATGTTACCTTCTGAACGTAACAGGAATAGATCTGCAGGTAGGTTAACGCGCGCGTGCGTGTGTGTGTATGTGTGTAGAAGGGTGAGTATGTATGTATGTATGTATGTATGTATGTATGTATGTATGTATGTATGTATGTATGTATGTATGTATGTATGTATGTATGTATGTATGTATGTATGTTGTATGTATGTATGTATGTATGTATGTATGTATGTATGTATGTATGTATGTATGTATGTATGTATGTATGTATGTATGTATGTATGTATGTATGTATGTATGTATGTATGTATGTATGTATGTATGTATGTGTTTGTGTGTGTATGTGTGTATAAGTAAGTATGTATGTATGTATGTATGTATGTATGTATGTATGTATGTATGTATGTATGTATGTATGTATGTATGTATGTATGTATGTATGTATGTATGTATGTATGTATGTATGTATGTATGTATGTATGTATGTATGTATGTATGTATGTATGTATGCATGCATGCATGCATGCATGCATGCATGCATGCATGCATGCATGCATGCATGCATGTATGTATGTATGTATGTATGTTGTATGTATGTATGTATGTATGTATGTATGTATGTATGTATGTATGTATGTATGTATGTATGTATGTATGTATGTATGTATGTATGTATGTATGTATGTATGTATGTATGTGTTTGTGTGTGTATGTGTGTGTAAGTAAGTATGTATGTATGTATGTATGTATGTATGTATGTATGTATGTATGTATGTATGTATGTATGTATGTATGTATGTATGTATGTATGTATGTATGTATGTATGTATGTATGTATGTATGTATGTATGCCTTTATTAAATATATATTTTTAGCGATAGTTATTTCCACTCTGTTTTTTTTTTATCTGCACTTCTTTCATCGTGTAGAGTTCTTTCCTTTCCCTAGTCAGGTAAGCATTTACCAGCTTTCATTTGCGTTTAATGTTGAGGTTTTTTGTAGACATTGTATTCTTGAGAGGGAGGCTTTTTCATGACGAGAATGATTGCCTAGTAATGTTAGGATGTCATTGTATTCCACTCTTAATGACGATATATGTATCTTTCAAAGCTATTATACTATGAAAGTGAACGCCATCTTTTTTATTAATTCAGGACAAATCTTTCAACTTTCGATGTATATCCTTATCTGAGAAATATAAAGAGGTTTCAGCCAAAATTTGGTCGCTTCCGAGTCCGGCAAACAAATCGAAGTTTCTATTCAAACTGAGCAAAGATGTGATAAGCAAACCTGCTGAGAGTTTCTTGTCACTCGATGAAGGTAATTTTTTCTATCACCTTATGTCTCAATATATATATATATATATATATATATATATATATATATATATATATATATATATATATATATATATAAATCAGACATGATTCATATACTTTGCAAAATTGTTTGCGGCTGAATAGTTTTTATATTGTTATATGTCAACACGTTAACATATCGCTTTCTGTGAATCGGGCTAGGTCCAAAAAAGCTCACGAAATTCTTGTCCTTGCCTTTTATAACCTTTTATTTATTATTACTATCAACATTATGTTTTAGAAATTATCGGCACAATTGGCATGGGGGTACAACGTTCCAGTATGTTTAAATAATGGCCATTTTACCTAAACAAATACGTCTTTGAGTAGTTTATAGAGCTTAACTTCATGTAATAAATAGATTCTTAAAATCGTGTTCACTTGATATGAAATATATATATTTCCTTCAGTAATATCTACAATCTTCTACTCTCTGCTCTCAGCTCTATTATTCAACTTATTTTTTTTTTTAAATGTCATATCTGAGAAACACCCATGTAGGGTATATCAAATTGTTCAAATGTTTACAGACGAGATTCTCATATCTGATCCAATTCTCTGCAGTCCAGTCACCCGATCGAACCCAGTCTTACAAACGTGAACATAGAAAACACATGCTAGTGAGAAATTTGAGTCTCAATAATGTGTGATCATTGGTTGCTTAGAAAAAAATTATTTGTGGTATTAACAAGTTTAAAAACCCTTCAATTGACAACGACTATTCTATTATGGTCTTTCGGAATGAAATAAAGTCCACAAAGTCCTCAAGCAATCCTCAAGGAGGTGTTGCTTGTTTACCTCAGTCGAGAGACCCTTACATGTTGACTTTACCTGGACTGAAGATCGTATATAAATCTTTGCTCCATTTTGAGATTGAGTTTCAAACCTTAGCCAATGCAGAGTGACCTTTGAAAAAAAAAACATTTTGTACTTGTGTTAAACCAAATGTTCAGACTCAAATCTAATATTCGTATGAGACCCTAGATTTGTTCTAAAACGGCACCGGGCCACCATATTTTAAAAGTTTTGGTCTCCCAACGATTCGTTGTGAAACGGGAAGGGGCTGGAAATTTTTGAAGAAACAAATCAGGATCTCCGATACTTAACAACGAATGTTCTTGCTCTGATTTATATCAAACATCCTATATTCTTTATATGAGTTGTCCAAAACAATTGTTCTCAGATAAAAGGAAAACGAAAAAAGCGCAGCTGGAAAGAAATTACTAATTTCAGTCATCTGCCATTAGACCTTCGAAATATTATGGATCTGATTGTAATATTGCACTTTGATGGCCTAAAACACTGTCGAGAAAGACATTAGAACTAAATTTCGATGTATCACTAATATTATGAGTGTGTTATTTGCAGCTTGAAACTATGAAATACGATGAAAAAACCAAAATCCACCCAGACAGTATAGTTTTGCCATGTGTAAAGTTTTCAAACTGTTGCATTGTGGTTGAGATATAGCGTATATATATTTGCACTCAGTGACGTGTGGGTTTTGATCCTGTTCCTCACTTTTCTTACATTGTAAACTGCACAAAGTTGAGATGATTTACTTGGCTTTTTATTTTTTTGCAGACACAAATCGTCTCGTATCGACAGCTGATCAGTTAGAGCACACTTTGCTTAGCCTCTTACGTGTGCCACAATCATCTCGTCGCCATTTCGTTGTCATTGCAATAAATGCATCACAAGCAATAAACTGGAAAACGCAGTATATTGATTAAATGCTAAATTGCATTCACACGTTTTCGGTCAGACTGCTCCCTTTTTTCTACGCTCTGGTTGTCATATTTCAACATATTTTCACCAAATTTCTTTGAGAGATCCACAAAATCCACAGAATCAGCTTTAAAACAATATTATTAGTTTAAAGTTACTAGATATAAATAATATCATTAGTTTTTGGACGCAAACTACTGTATTAGACCTTGACTAACTTTTACAGTAGTGTTTTTCTTAGGATCTTGGGAGGTTGGAACTCACCATGAATGACTTGCACGCTAATTGATTCTTTGTTTTTGTTGTTAAGGCCTTAATTTTTCTTCATATTTCATATTGATATATTTTTTTATCTATCTCACTTCAGTTGCTCTAGAAAAACGTAACAGGGAGTATCAATGTTGTAACGAACTGGTAGATATCGCATTAAGAATTCACATCAACCAGAGTGTTCAAGTTATAGCGCAACTACACACATTGCCATATGACTCAGAAGTTGAAGTGTTTCTCATGAATGTTACTACAGAGAACACCCGGGAAGTTAATATAGTGAAAACCTGGAAAGTTTATGGCAACGGTGGAAAAGTAAGTGTGTATGTATGTATGTATGTATGTATGTATGTATGTATGTATGTATGTATGTATGTATGTATGTATGTATGTATGTATGTATGTATGTATGTATGTATGTATGTATGTATGTATGTATGTATGTATGTATGTATGTATGTATGTATTTATGTATGTATGCATGCATGCATGTATGTATTTATGAGTGTGTGTGCGTGCGTGCGTGCGTGCGTGCATGCATGCATGTATGTATGACATGGCTTAATGAATTCGTGGATTTGAATAGTTTATTTAAACATGTGATATCTGTTATACTGACTCGTGTTTAGGACGTATTTAACAATACAGAGAGAAAAGTTCACTAACTGATTCCATATCAATAAGAAACAAGAAATTCGTAACTTTAAAACTGCATTTTCGAGTAAGTCTAACAATGGATACATTCAAACACTAAATGAATTTGTGTTTATATACATATTATTGTAAGAGGTGGGTGTTCTTTTTGCAGAAGAACGAAAGTTTGAATTCTGGTGTCCTTTCGCCTGGAACATATAAGGCAAAGGTAAGGATAATACATACCTATGCTGTCTAAGAACCAAGCAATCATTTTAGTTAATATTAAGTATTTTTATACTATTTCTACTACTTCACCAAAGGTGATTGTATCACAGGTAAATGAGTAAGAAAAACTAGAGTAGTATGCAATCGTTAAAACAATTCATTTTCGTTGAAAAAAAATTCCATTCGTCGAAATAATAATAATAATAATAATAATAATAATAATAATAATAATAATAATAATAATAATAATAATAATAATAATAATAATAATTAGTATTATTATTATTATTGTTATTATTATTATTATTATTTTTATTATTATTGTTATTATTATTATTATTATTATTATTATTATTATTATTATTATTATTATTATTATTATTATTATTTATATTATTATTATTATTGAAGCAGCTTTAAACAAATAATTATCTTATTCAGTACACAATATTGTTTTCATGGTATTGAACAAATAGGCTAATAAAATTAGAATGACTAAATCCCAGTCAAACGTAATGGTAATAGCATTTATAAGATATACTAAAGATGTAGTATAGATATCGAAAATTTTAATTCAGTGTGCTATTTTCATGCTCGCATTCTCGTATCGCATTATAGCAACACAACACTCAAGTAAATATATGCAAAGAACAAAGTACAAAGTATTATTTTCTTGTGCGGTGGCTCGTTGTTCAACACAATGGCAAACGCAGTGCATACGTTGCAATTGTATGTACGAAGATGGCTGGTTGAATGTAACTGAAAGAGAATTTTAAATTTAAATTTAATATTTGACTAATATCATCATCACCCCATATAGCGCTTATAAAAGCCATGCTGATAGATTTTGTAATTGTAAATTAGATAGTGATAAATTTCTTATTTGTAGAGCAGATAGCGGCGAGGATAACGTCATTTAAAAATATTTATGTTTGCTTTTCTTAAGTTTAACTTTGAATTTCAATTTGAAAAAGTAAAAATTGGCATTCGAAATATAGATTTCATTCAAATGTATATAATTCATTATATATATATATATATATATATATATATATATATATATATATACATACATATATACATACATATATATATACATACATATATATATACATATATATATACATACATATATATATACATATATATATATATATATATATATATATATATATATATATATATATATATATATATATATATGTGTGTGTGTGTGTGTGTTTGTCAATATATACTGCAAAAAAAATCGTTAAAGAGGTTAACATAAAGATGCACATTTTCTATGGGAATTCATAACTCATATTTAATCTCAAAGTTTTCCAAAATATTTTGTTCAATTGTCATAATACACATTAATAGTGTTACAAACCAGGGATCTTTGCTTGACCTAGCGGTGTCAAAACCATGTCGCGATTCCCGCTAGAAGTCATGTTTACTCCAAATTTTCAAAGGCTTCTATATACGACTTCAGTTGTAAGTTGGAAAGCCTAATGTGTACATTTTATACCTAAATTTTACTTTAATCAATGCAAGACCACATTATTCACAACTTGCCAATTATCCATCAACCGCACATCCGCATAGCTTCTCTTCATCAATTTTCCGTACCGTCGGCAGTGCACACCGTAGAAACTCTGCAACTATCCTTAGTACAGGGAACTATTTTAACTACGCCACCTTAAGCCAGTCAATTTATGGTTCCAAGGCATATCGTGCCAGCAAAAATACATCACATTTGCCACCATGGCGACATAAACGGTTTCTGCCGAGTCCCTTCTCATTTATTCCATTGTGTAATTTACCGGTTTCCTACTATACATATAGTCACTGCAGTCACAACACCAATGTACACCACTAGATTTTATAAAGTACTACAACAATCTAGGCTCATGCGGATTGTGTCTGAATTCGCTATCATTGACCATGACATCATGAAAACTCACTAACACTTTCTCTCCGTGATGTTTGCTCCTAGTAATTGGCTAATTATTTTGGGCTAAGGAATATTTCCCATTGCACAGAATTTCAATAATCAAAGAAGAAATCACGCAAACCTAAAAATTGCTTAAACGAGACGCTATAACCTAATGCCCATCGCCTTGATTTTATTACAATAGTACTCTCTTACATGTTTTTACATTAAAAGTATAGATTGATTTCTTATGATAAAGGTGATATTTAGAAGCAGTCTGGTGTACCATGAACAAATTGATGCTACCCCTTCACCAAAAAAAACATTTGAAAATACGAAATCTGGGAACCTTACTTATTACGTTCCATAATTAGTCATTATTGCTGGGCTGTCTAGACAGCCTCCAGATCTATGGCATGTAGGTCTAATTTAAAAAAAAACAATTGTAAAAACATTGTTTGTTTCGTAATATATTTGACAATATATACATATTTCTATTAACAACATATCATTCAGAAGAAGGTGAAACGAAAAATGTAGAGGGAATTAGTAGCTTTAACTAAATAAAATGAGATCGACCTCGTTATCTATACAGACCACTAAATAATAGCAGATCAAACACACCCCGCGATAAAGTTGGTAAAGGGCTCCGTGGTTAGTAATCGGTTTAAAATGAATGATGCCCCTAATATCAAGAAGGATGTATATCTGGAAGTTGTTATGTAAATGCAAAAGCTGCCTTCGAAAGTAAAGGATTCACCAGGGAAGAGTTGATCTTGCAGAGTGTTCGTGTAATTACGTTATAACAAAGAAAGATAATGCATCTATATTATCTAAATCTGTATAAATGGTAGGTTGCTCAACAGAAGTCTGTAAAATATATGGAAACCCCCCTCCCGCGAATCTGTAGACGAGTAATTGAGGAACAGAGCAGATGGGTATAACTAAATTTGTAATAATTTCTGGTTGACTATCATACTAGGCTCATTGTAGAAGTGAACCATGAGATTCTATTCTCTTGCATGACTATAGAAAGGACTAAGTCCAAAAACATTAATGTCAGTTGAAGAAAATTGTTCAGAATGAGAGAAGATCATTAATGATTACACAGACACAAAACCAGCATTACTGTACACAAGGAAAAACAAACAAAAATACGTCATTTATTTAAAAACAAAAATCAAATTCACATTCGATTATAGTTAAAACTGTAAAACAAAATACACGGGGCGTCCTGTTTGATCAACAAGCAGAGACCACAACACTGAGTCATCAAAGTAGTCAGACTGACGTGAGATTTTCTACTCATTGTTTTCCACTGCAAAAGACCCCGGTTGATCACTGGACCTTCTTATCCTTCCAGTTCTGTTAACAAAAGTTGTGAAGCTTTACTAAATCATCCTTCCGCGCACCGGTCAACTCCATTACAGCACAATGGCGTAAGAGTAAGCCGTCCCGTCATGACAGACTTCTTAAAGAAGCAAAACATCCTCACTTGCCACATTCTCCATCCACTTGATGATTAGCTGAATGCCGCTGTCAAATGTTATTTGAGTTTAGACGATATTAAAGCCATCATTCGCTTGGAAGCGCAGTGTTAAAGTGTATGAGTCATACCGAAACAAGAATATAAAATAGCATAGAATAATTAGAGAAAGTGTGTAGAGATGCAAGTGGCGTACTTGAGTGCATGTTCAGACTCGTTGTTCACTAAGAAAGAACTACTTTGTAATATTCAGAACATTTCAAACATCCATCATATAATAATTATAATAAATATGTACAGAATATCCTCCAATAATTCTGTTAGTTGTATCAGCAATAGATTTTGGCATTTTGCGCCTTTTCTCTTTTTACAGAAAATGTTATATCCTTTGGGTACTACATGCACTTTCAGAAATGTCCATTACTTGTGATAAAAATTCAATTTGTGTTGTAGATTTGAAATTTACTTCAACATTTCATGGCTGATGAGCATAAGAAGTGAACTTAATTCCATCTAATTGTTGTAATTTAATACCATAAAGTCATACTGATATATCTTTTAGTAAGCACCTTAAACCTAAAAAGAGATTTCGTTAACTTTATTAGTTTCATAATATTGATATTTGTATAAACAACTGGGCATGTAAGATCGTGGGAAATATTCTTAAAACGCTATCCTTTGATACTGATATAAAATGGACTAAACAAATCCAGAAAAAAAAATCTGTACACCTCATTTATTCACTTCGAGTATTATTAACAAGTCAACATGACGACAATCTGCAACGGGCACTTTTTAGAGCGATTAACAATCGGGACATTTATCGTTTACAATTCTTATTTATCTTAATTTGTTTCCATTCTAATGCTTGTTACAGTTGCTACATAGACCTGTACTCCGTGAAGTTCATCTCTTAATGTACAAAATCATTGTAAATTGGCCTCAAAATTCAATATATTATGAAGCTGGACTGGATGTGTAGCTGAATAGAAATTTGTATATTTACTAATATAAAATACGTAACATATTACTTTTTCGCACTTTACCATTGAAATCATACTGCTATCAGAGATGGTGATGCATTTCTTGACACTAAATGTTGGAGATTTTAAGTTTTGCTCTTGGAAATAACAAATTTTGAAATACATTTAAACAAATAGACATTGCTTCTTTGCAAGTATTGCATAAACAAGTGAAATATCTTTATTACAAACATAAACGCTGTTGAATTTAATATAAAGTAACTCTTTTCCCTTAGATATGATGTGTAGAAAAGTCAAATTATTTTTGTGCACTTGGCTGCTTCCACTAGTCCATGAACTTGTTTTCGCTTCCAATGTTCAGCAATGGTTCTAAAAACGTTGGTTTTTATTTACAAAGTTGATGATAAGTTGTGGTTATGGACTAGATATGAATTTGTATTTGTTTCTTTGTTTGTCTTATGTGTCAGTGAGAAAATATTTTTCTATCTCAAAATCCAGTTATATGCGGTTTATATAGACTATTCAACTGGCAGTGCCATCACAAATTTAAGTAGTCCTCTTAAAATATGATGATTCCCTTTCTAATTATTTAAATGCATTAGGTATACAGCAGTTATGTATGATTTCTGAAATAATAAATACTAATAATACAAAACATGCATAATAAAAAAAAAAAACATAATTCAAGCTTTTGACATTTCCTTTAGGCAATAAAATACTGCAGGAAAACGAGGTACACTATCGATTCGACAAACTGCCAGCAAGATAAAGTCGAATCGGACGTTGTTCCTGTTGCTTCTACAATTAACGGTGAGTACACAGCAATTTTATAGCACTGAACAATTAAATTTTTATATTTTCAATGCGAATAATTTCTTGTTTTAGCTTGTTGTAAATTTCAATGTACTATATCAATTGCTGACAAAACAACTCCATCTAAATTTGTCGATTTACTATATATATATATATATATATATATATATATATATATATATATATATATATATATATATATATATATATATATATATATATATATATATATATATATATATATATATATATATATTATTTGGTGTCATAAAATGTAAAGTTTTACGTGTGTTTATATATTTTAATGTGACAGAAGCAAAATTATTTTCTTAATTTATTTAAATAGTTGCCGAAAAGGGTTTGAACAAAACATGTTTTCTATGTCTGAACAAAAGGCATGTTCATCTCTCAAATTATGCAGTTATTTTTGGTTAAAGCTAGTAAAGATAATGTAGAAAAGGGAAAGTATTAGTGTCATAATATTTATTTTATAAATTTATTTATGCTCTTATATATCTATAGTGCGAAAAACATGTCTCGCATTTCTCACAATTAATGTATATATTTCATTTTCATCAACGAAAACGGATATATTTTATTAAAGAATATTAGTGTTTCTTTTTGCAAAAGTAATCTAAAATTATTCTCAATCCTTCAGCAAATCGTTACATTAGCTTACTGTAGCCGCAACAATAAAGTCATGTTTACAAGACTGTATTGTTAATGTGGTTAAAAATTACGACTGATTTATTTATTGTGAAGTCAAATACAACATTATCTCTGTATATGTGAGATTATTTAATTCTACATGTTCATCTTTGTCTTTGTTTCTGTCATAGTTATAAATGACATATTATGTTGTCCTTTCTATATACGTGGAGAGTAATTGGCCAAACATTTAATATGTTAAAACTGCTGAAGAAACATGAACACAACGTAATTGTCTGTTTATGTGATATTGTAAAATAAAAATGGATGACGTGATGATTTTAGTAAATGAGGAAATAGAACCCTAAACTCATAGTAGCGTATATGTATTTTGAAAGTGTATATTCCATTGCCCGTTTCAAATGATGAATTTATTAAGGTTGATCTTTTATTATTCATTTTTAAAATGTGTCTTATACGTTGATCAATGCATTGCAATTATTAGGTCGAAAAATTAGTCCTTCTTCCGTGATAATATTGATGTTGGGGTTAGTATCTGATTTTACACATTCATTAAAAGCTGCAATTATCCTAAGATGCTTTGCTTTTATCTGCACAAATCAGTGAATGTTTTACACACTTGCTGGTATTTTTCGTTGCTGCTGAGTTCTCATCATCTGAAAGGTTCTTTGTGCAATATGTACAGCATATTTCCGAATTAAAAAATATATTTAATAGCTTGTAAATCCAAGTAGAATAATACAACCCTAAATAGCGTTGTACTTAGAAGTTTCGTGGTTACCATGCTGAAAATAACCAATCCAATGCGACATCCGCTCATGCGCTCATTCAAAACTTCGGTTTATTTGGTCATGTGTAGCTGCCTGATTGTGACTATCACGTGTGACAAGCAGACTCCGAATATGACAGGTAAGAAATATATTCTGTAGTATCATTCTCGTTAACGCGTGATTAGAAAAAAAATGCAAAAATTTAAACAATGGCGGTGTATATATATATATATATATATATATATATATATATATATATATATATATATATATATATATATATATATATATATATATATATATATATATGGGTGTGAATGGATCCAACAAAGTTAATTTACATGGAAAACTGAAGAGACAAACTGCTCAAGATGTGTATCATAATCATTTGGTTCCAACATTTACCCCACTCAGAAGTTCATATATGTGTTATTCTTTTTCTTTTGTGATTAGGAAAGTGAAGTTGCACACGTTCCTGTTATAAGATTCCTAATAATTGTGCATAAAATTACAAGTTCAGAAGTTCAAAACAAAAATAAAACATTTTACAACACTTGTATACAAAATGTTGTGCACCTTTTTCCTTATTCTTTTCTGAAGTATTGGATCAATTAATTAATTATCAGTATGACACTTCACCAAAAATTCAGGAAAATCTCATTAAACATTGTTGAACCTAAATCATAATGCCAATACAGATTCCATTTCATAAACATCTCTCCCTCTCTCTCTCCTTAATTTTGTTTGTAACCTTTGACAGTAAATTTCAGATACATATATTAAGAAACTAGAAACAGCTGTGAAAGTTATCAATTAATACTTGTAAAGTAAGAAGGATAAAATGTTGATTAAAGTATTGTATGGTTTTAAGAACTGCCCAGTTCCTATGAAAGCTAAAAAAAAATTTGTGATATTATACTAATTATCATATATTTCAACAAATAAAATTCAAAGACTTGAACTATAATGTTTTCAAGATAATGATTGTAAATAATTAATATTGCCATTCAGTGTATTTAATTAATACTCTTATTTCATACTAGATATTTTCATTTTTGCACAAGCAAATTTCTTTAATAGATAATTGTTATCTGTGATGGATACAGCAGAAACTGTAAATAAGTTATGGGGTGTATGGACAGGTAGTCTCTAATTAACATAAATAACAATATGCAATATATTGCTAACAACATTATATGCTTATTCATGGCAACATGTACTGAATGCATTATCCTAAATGATAATACCATTCAACCTCCCAAATATAATATGATCATTGTCTAATATATACATCAACACATTGAACTTCTGTAATTACTTAAACCTGTACAATACAAGTATCATTTTAATGTGTTTTTTGTTCAAACAAAACATATTTCTGCTGGCAAGAGAATATGGAGTGAAGTCATGATTTAAGAGGGACAGATATGATGGACAGAAGGTACTAACTGCAACCCCTTCCACCCCCACCCCCCATAGAGCAAAAAAAAAAACTTTGTTACCAGCATCCCAATTAAGGTAATCAAAATAATTGTAAATGTCATAGAGTTCTTTCAGCACAATTATATTGTAATGAGTATTATGAGATATTGAAATGTAAGAGATAGATAAGAATAAACTGAGATTTGTAATAATGGGGACACATACAATTTCCACATCTTTTGATTTTACTACAATTCATATTTGGAAATTATCTTTCTTTAATACATGAAGATGAGGTTGGATTAAAACTGCCATTGTTTTTCCTTCCAAATAGCTACAAAATTTTTACATTTATCATCACACTGAACCTATTGTTTCTATTGTATACCTTTCACCCTAGGATCTGATGTTGATAATATATGCACCTTAAAGATCAGTGAAAATTTGTAGTAAATATATTTGTTCAGAATGTATTAAAACATAACCTTCTGGCTTAGACTATAGTGTGTGTATAGATTTAGCAATTTTTCAATCATATTGCTATGATGTCTGCAGTGTGGCAATTTACATTTATGTCTAGCATGGGGGCATCATGCTGTAGATATGTAGCATCATGACCCACCCAGTCACTTTATCCTGTCACCAGGCTGATCAGTCTTAACACTAATCTCCTTATGCTGAATGCCTAGTGAAGCAGCTGCTAGCACCATTCTTATTTGTCTTTGGTATGAATCAGTTGGAGTTTGAACCATGACTGCATCAATCCGAGATGGACCCTGTAACCACTTAGGCCACTGAGTGGTCCATAGAGACTACATGTAAAAATTAACTATAATTTTGAAAATGTTATATATAACAATGGCTAGTCTTCCAAATTTTTAATCTCACAGAACCTACTTTACTTGATAGGAAATTACAAATTTGCAGATAAACATTGCTAAATTACAATGTTCTCCTCTTTGACTTCCAGACAAATGTAAAGGTCGTGTAAAATGATGACCAGGTCACCAATACATATTTAATGGAGGATACCATACATTGTGAGTATGTAGTATAATATGTATGGGTCATGAATCAAATCCTATCTCAGGTGTTTAAATATTCCCTTTCTTAAAATTCAAACACAGACACACACATACTATGAACCATTGCCATTTTGCATTGAAAATATTAATTATAATTTTTAATATAACATAATTAAATATCATGGTAATTTATTTTAATATATTTTCATGGGATATAATTGACATATTTCATTTACTGATTAGACATCATGTGTTGAATCTAAATCATAAAAACACAAAATTAAGATAATGAGTCATGTAAAATCACATTTTATTTTATTGCTTATCAGCATAAAATAAATAATGTGTAAAATTCAGTAAGTAATGTTGATAAGACTGAATTTATGAAATTTAAAGGAATTCATGATTATATCTGACTTGCAAAATAACCAGTGGCTGATGTATTTTGTTTTAAGTTCTATGACATGACACACTAAATGAAACATGGAACATAATTTCATCAATTTAAACAAGCATAAGCTAATAACTAAACAATGATGACGACGAGATAACAATGGTTCCATGGGGTACACTCTGCTATTTGATAATATGAGCCAAAAGGCTTGTGCCCACTACAGTACATGTGAACATGGAAATCAGATGCTCAGTATGGTTCAGGCTTATGCATCAATTGACAGAGTACCTTGTATGGGTCTTTCGGATTATCCCCCTTCGCAACCATGGACATCAAGCATATCCCAGTTAAGTCATTCTACCCAGTCATTCCTGCAGGCTACCAGCTTTTGAGGTTTTCTATGTAATTTTGATGTTGTGCATTTAACTATTGTCCATTATTGTAGATTGTAATACTCATTTGTAAACTACATATTAGATAGCTAACCTTTTTGCCCTTATTTATAGATTATATAATAACATAATGATCATTAATAAGCATAATGTTTAGTTTTCAAGTTCAGGATATTACTTGTTCCCTTTGAAGAAAACATGGATTACCTGATGTGTGTCAGGTTATTGGCTAGGACTTACATAAATTCCAATGTAAATGATGTAGACTAGGGTCATTAGAAATTTCCTGTACACAGATCATAAATGCCTTAAGATTTCAAAACTTTTTGCAATATTTCACTCCTTTCATCAGCGACTAATGTTAATAGCTTGACTTGCAGTGGTTACATTATATGAGGAGAAGTGTAGATGGATGGTAATTCAAGCCCCTCATTCCTGTTTGGTCATGTGATCAACATTAGTTCTTAATGATCATGAATTATCCAGAACAAGGAAGCAACTTTTCAGTTAGATTCAAGAAATTTTGTTGTGTTATAAGTCAAGTTGCAGTCTATAAATAACTTTGAAGTAAACAAATTTTTTTCATTCCTTTTGGAAATTCAGCTCTAAAATCATTGTTTACTGTGTATAATTTTAGAGGAATCGTGTATTTAAAAATAATCAAATGGAATTACAAAGTGCTAACTGACATTTTGGAGTAAATCACTATTTTGGGATTTTTACTGAATTCAATCGAGACCATTCTGTATCATATCATTGTGATACATGAACATTGTTAGCAGTATCAGTTCATTCAAAGCTACAGACACATCAGCACATTCAATACTCAGATTCATTCAGAACTTTCAATACTTTTGTACTTATGATAGAACATTTGGGATTTAAGTCATAGTACTACAAGTTCCAATTTAATTTTCACATTTGTATCCATGTAATTAATTATTAATTCAATTTTACTCAACCTTTTTGATTACCTCTTCTTTGTTACTTTGCTTAAGACCATGGAGTTATAACAGGTTCATTAGCTTATTAAATATAGAGAAAATTACAAATGTATTCATACTTTCATAGAAGGGGTCAGAAAGCTAAGTATAATGCCCAACGCCAGGAAGGCAGTTATTACAAATTTACTCGGCCCAAAATAAACACTTAATCAAAGACTTATAAAGGTGGATGATGGTGATGACCTAACTTAAAGCCATTGAAAGGTTTGTTTTCATATTTTATTGTTCAACCAATTTAACATCAGTTGAATACAATTTATTAAGTGTCAGATATAAGTACCCATTGATCAGACCAATCCAGTGTTCATCATTTTGAAGAGAAGGATGTTTGAAATAAACAAAAGGATAACAAACCTCTGGTATAAATATGGACCTTCAATGAACAAAATGGGTCACTTCTCTGAACAAATCTTTTGGTTAGAAAGAAACATTAGTAAATTCGTAATCCATCAATGAGCACTTTCTTTGCATAGTGAGTATGAGATTTACTCACCCACAGAAAATTATATATATATATATATATATATATATATATATATATATATATATATATATATATATATATATATATATATAAATATATATATAGATATAGATATATCTATAAATATATAAATATATATATATCTATATATATATATATATATATATATATATATACTCTCTATTAGTTACAATAAATAAAATGATTAAAGCTAATTATTATTTTCTGCATATAATGCTAAATTGCTTGGGTGAAGTTATATTTGACATTTAAAATTTTCTGTGCATTCATGTTTACCCCTCCCCAAAAAAATATTGCAAATAAACCAGTAAGGATTGGTATTGATTTCATTTCTAATATAAATATGCACAATAATATCTGCAAAGATTTTTAAAATAATAATAGATTCAGTTTCTTGCAATTAGAAAATATTCCTGAAATGCATAGAAATTGACATGAAGGGAAAAAAATGTTATTTATCTTGAGTTTAGTATGGTATGTAAATTAACACGGAAGAGTTTATGAACTTCTATATACACTTAATTATAATTAAAACAATTTTTTGGCAAATATGAATTCATTATATTAGCGCAAAGAAAGCTGGTGAAGGAAGAACCATTCAAATGCCTCTTGTATAGAATGCAAGCCCACATCCCCCATAAATATTCAAAAGAAATTGGACAGAAGAGTAATGTTGTAAATATATATATATATATATATATATATATATATATATATATATATATATATATATATATATATATATATATATATATATATATATATATATATATATTAATCATATATTTACTGAATTTTGCCATCTGTGGCAAATGAAAAATGTATATTATTTACATTAGAGCCAATCAAAGTGTTGGTATTGCTTTTTAGTATGGAATAAAATATATTTTAGTACTTCTAACTGGTTAGGTTTGAGTATGGAATAAAATATATTTAGTACTTCCGACTGGTTAGGTTTGAGTATGGAATAAAATATATTTAGTACTTCCGACTGGTTAGGTTTGAGTATGGAATAAAATATATTTAATACTTTTGATTGGTTAAGTTCAAGATTTATAATAGAAAAACAATGCAAAGGTGAGCTTGCAGTTGTTTATGCAATTCCCAAAATGATGACTTTTCATCTTTTACATATTGTGTGTTTCCTTTGCTAATGAAGAAGATAAGAAGCCCTTTTCCAGTCATATGATTGGCTTGATGTCATAGAAGAAGATCTATGGTTTAGACAGTTTTTTGAGGATATTAATTTTTTGCTACTTACTGTTTGTAATTGATTATATAATTTATTGATACAAACCAGTCTGAAAAAATATTTGTACTTGATTGTACTTAATTAAATAAAAACTAGTCTGAAGCAACCATTTTTGGCAGAGAACTTCTTTGTTTGACTATATAAAAATGTTTATTAACACTATAATAAAATTCACAAATTTTATACAAATTCCCGTAGGTGTTTTGGCAAAGGATGAGATCATAATTGCAGATATGGTTGATATCATGGTAGGATATCATCAATATGTTCCAGGAAGTTTGGACTCTGACCCAGTATCCTGTATTCTTTATAGGGATGCCCTCAGCTGTGAAAGGGCAAATGATGCCCAAATTGCAAGAATTAATTGGGATCAAAGTGGAACCGATTATAAGGGCTTGTTCCAGCAATGCAGGAGTGGCACAAGCATGGAATACTATTAGAGGTAGGAATAGGAAGCAAACAATGCAAGCAATTGCTTTTTAAAATTCAGTTTCCAAATATTTGAATTTTTGACATGCTTATTCTCGCATCTGAATATCATTTGTTGTTAAATGCATAGGAGACTAAGTAAAATATTCCTTGTTATAACAAAGGATAAAGACATCAGATGTTTAAACTCTTATTACTGAATTAAATGTACCAGTCTTACTTTTGGGGAAAAAAAATACTGATTGGGACAAACCATACTATCATATCCAACAACTATTTGCAACATACAAGTAGTACAGACCCAAAACCTTTTCTTTTGCAGGATACATTCATGCTGTTATATAGATAGACCCCAGAGTACATGTGATATGGGTACATTATGTTATATTAGCAATGGATACCAGCACTACAATGTCAACAACAAAACCAGCTCCTGCTTCAATTATGCCACCGATTTACTACGCTACAGAGGCCTATGTCATAGCAAGATTAAGATCAATGATAGACAAATACCAAAAGACATTGAAACCTTATGATACTTTTTTCAGTGTATAGCCCTCCTCCAGAGCTACAAGACAATAATCTATAATGCTGATTCCAGCTATTGTGGCCTGTGCAAGTTGTAGAGTTTATATGTGGTGACAATTACAGTTGTCCAAAAGAAAGATGGTTTCATCTCATATGTTTGGGGTTAAGTACTGATGTCCCAGTTGGTGACTGCTTTTGCTCTGGGCAGTGTGAGGTCATGTCAACAAATTAGAAACAAAGGCTACAAATCAAAGCGTGATCACAGATTTGAGATTTGAGGCTCTTTTATAGAGAGGTCTAGGAGAAATGGCCCATTATGATAATATCAGGAAAGGAGATGGAGACAGAATAATCAGCCACTGGAAGCATGATATGATAAAGGTCTTTGACCAGCACCACCCCAAATACTTTGCTTCTGGCTATAATCTTTTAAGTGTTCTAATTAGTGGAGTGTCCCCTCGTCTGGCACATCAACTTCAATGGAATAGAAGTTAATATTGCAGGGAAAGCTGGACACAATATTTAAATGGACTAACAAATGGAATTTTTTAACAGAGAATACAAGGAGGCTCTCAACACTACTAGTGGAAATCTGACTGCTAACACCATAGCTAGACAGTCAAATGGTGGGGAAAAAACACTTCAAGATGTTTTTGATCGTAAGATACTGAACCATGGAGATTTAAAGCGAACACAAGGTGTTGTGATGAGGAATGCTGATTCTGAGGACCTTGTGAAAATCCTCCTAGACAACAAATGCTGTGAGTTTATCTGAGAAAGATTCACTCAGCATTCAGTGATATTGATTCTCTCTCAAATGGGAGAGTTTAAGAAAAGAGCTCAGAAGCATACAAAGAAAATTAGCGAAAGGCATGAGATTGAAGTTGATTGAGACAACTTTATTTGCAACATTAAGTTTATAAATTCAGTATAAATGTCAAATGTTTGGTTACATGTGGTACATTTATAATGCATTGTTAATAACAAAAAGTTGTATTGGATAGTTTTTTATTGCCATTCCACAGGACATCCACACACTAATGACCATATGACACCAATTAAAAACAGACTCACATGATATACCAATTCTTGATTGCATGAGATTTTTAAATAAATTATTGCAACCATGATGTACTTCAAATTGAATCTGAATATGTCTAATGATTCATCTATGCTTGTTCTATATAATATCATGGCAATATAAGAAAAATCAGTGAAAAGAAAAGATGACAACAAAAGTGAAATGATGATAACATTAGGAATTTTTAACGTTGATTGATAAAGACTAAAATAGTGTGCAGCAAAAGACATTGAATTTTGTATGAAGAAGATCAGTTGGTCACACTTTGAGCATGGTGGCTGCAATGGAGAAGATTATAATCTTCTTACATTCTTTGTTTTCATCTACTAATACTAATGCCGAATGTTGCAGCATGTGATGACTTTTGCTGATAAGACTTACCAGACTTGTTGGTTTACACCATAATAAAATCACATAGAATGTTTTGCTGTATCAGTGACTGTGACAGGCTGTCAACCAAATATATAAATTTTTATTTACATGTACATATAGTAGATAGTTTACATTAGTTTATTTAGCATGGAAGGTGCTGATGTGACACTGAATTCAATACAGTCCAAATCCAGTGATATATGTGATTATACAGTCATGAATATGCTGATATGGCATAAAATAATTTTAGAAAGTTTGGAATGAAAAATAGAACACTTTGCTAGACATTTTTTAAAACACATTGTTCTAAACAGCTTGTCGTATCAAAATGGAGTTTTCATTACGTGTGTAACAGCTAAGTCACATGACCAAATGAACCGAAAGTTTCGAAAGAGCGAACGAGCAGCTGTTATTATGTGCAGTATGGTGACCACAAAACTTATTATGTCAATGCTTTTTAGGATTGTGTTATTTTACTTGGATATATAAATTGTCAAAAATACAATTTGATTTAGAAATATGCTGTTTATATGGCAAAAAGAGCTCTTAATACGACAGTAGCTCAACAGCCACGAAACATACTGGTAAGTGAATAAAATGTACACCGATATGTGCAGTCAAAAGTGTCTGCGGATAATTGCAGCTTTTAAAGAATAGATGAAATCAGGCCCTAAAATAAACATCAATATCATCACGGGTGAAGGTCTGATTTATAGATAAGTAACATTTATACCAAAACAGGAAACAAGAACCCTTACATTGTTTTCCATTTCCTGATTAAATGGGAATCATGTGGAAAAAAAAATGTCTATCTTTCAACTAGAAGCAAACACTTATACCAGAAAAGAACGGGATTTATTTCAGAATTATCGGAAGCTCTCAAACAAAACACTGTGAATATTAATAAAGAAGACGACATATCAGCTTTCCTCCTGTCATCACTTCTGACCACGAGTATTCTAGTCAGCGTGTTTGGTGTCATTTCCATTATTACGGTGTGCATTGTCAACTTCTTCAAAACAAAAGGTACTGACTAGTTCAATATTGGCTTTGAATTAATTCATTGACAAATACTTCTTTACAAAATCAAAAACTTGAATAACATAGCAGATACACATAAAGTTAGTCAATTACTTAATTAACAATTACTCAATTCATGGAATACTATGAAAGGATTTCTTCCAGTCCTCTTTGAGAAAAAAAATTATATATACAAATTGCATAACTTAAATCGAGATTCCACGGGGATCCACTCGCTTCTATGTGACAAATATTTATTTTTCTTCTAACCATTTGCTACGAAATTGGATGTCCTACATGGTAAGAATAAAGTCTGACTTAGTACATTACTAAATTATTTCATCTTAAAAAATATAAATATATGTATTCGCTTTTCTAGGTTCCAAACGACGTTGCAATGCCGAGCAAGGAAATGGTGAGAAGAACATGGCACTTGGCGAAGGTACCATCAAGATTCAATTGAAAGTAATCTTTGAACAGAAAATTGTTGAGCATGATGCAAATGAAAAAATAGATACTATAGTTTTGAGCATAGCGTTTGTCTTTCTAGTATTCTGAAAAGATCATGTTTCTACTAAAGAGATAGTTTGCTTTTAAATAGGTCATGACGTTTCCCGAAACCAGGTAAACTACATTGAATATCAGCTCTATTTTCGGTGTTGTGTACTGCTCTTTCCAATGTAAGTCAGAACGGTATGATAAAGCAAACACTATGCTTTCGACATGCCGATACAGATACATTCAGATTTTTCAGTCGTTTTTAATATAGGAATAACCACTTGTATTCCGTCTCAAATGCACTTTATAAAACAGGTGTGTAGAAGGTGTCACACCACAATCGTGCCAAGAAATGAATCGTCTCTTTATGGTGATACAAGCTCTGATTGGCTACGACGATACAAGTACTCACTAGCTATGCTGATACATGTAATGTTTGGCTGAAGGTATTGAATGTATAATCAGATGAGCATGGAATAAGTTAGATGTCAGATTTAGAACCGTGCAAGTTAGTCATCTTGAGTGAATCGGTAGAAAGCGAATATGTCTTGTAAATACTATTTCTGGGCTTTTTTTTGTTGTTGTTTTTTTGTTGTTTTTTTTTTTGGTTTTTTTTTTGTTTTTGTTGCTTATAGAAACGAGTGCACTTAATGGTAAGCTTCGCGTTTCCCTTGAGATTCTACAGTAAGCTTCACGCTTCCATTGAGATTCTACAGTAAACTTCACGTTTCCATTGAGATTTAACAGTACTTTTCCTAGAAAAATATGACATTTCCTCCAAAATCATTTCCAAAATAAACTAATGGGAGAATTGGATAGAATGGTTGTAATCTATGTTGGATTTTTAACTGTAATTATTTAGTCCATCGTGATATTTGTTTTTGTTTTGGTAGTTGGTTATAGATGTCTAGGCATGATTGACAATTGAGTTATAGTTCAAATCAAACGAATAATAAAATATAAAATGAAGGATGGAACAAACGGAGATCTGACCAGAGATATAGAACAGCATAACACGAGCCCCAGGTAAAGAATATAATAATTTAATTAATTAGATAAACAAACTATAACTAATTGTACAAGACAAATTGCAGGATGCACCTCGACCAAACTCATTAAACAAAACAATTTGTTCCAAGTTCTTTAATACAACAAACAGCTCCATGTTAGGTAATACGGCAAAACTGGAACTTTAAATGTCTATTATGTCTTCATAACTTGATAACTTTTTGCTGGCCACTCTCCAGCATAAAAATAAATTATCGGCTGGGGACAACTTGCACAAGAAGACGCTTGTTCCATCTGGTCTACTCATGCGTCACACTTTTCCCTTCAGCAGAACTGTCTTCTTACATCCCTATGCGTCTCTCATAGATACTCAACTATACGTCCCTTGGACAAACTTTAGGGGGTTTCGCCTCCACACACCCCGGGTCAAGACCTTTCTGCGCAAAATAAACTTGACTGCTGTTTCTGCTAAGAAAAAACATCGTAAATCATTAACTCATCCAATCAGAATTCATGTAATTTTATCTGGTATTACTATACACGCACCTCCAGGATTTGTAAAATTGTAAAGTTTCAACGTAAGACATTTATTTCAACAAATACAAACAATTTTCTCTGCAAAATTTCCCTTGGCACTTATTTAAATAAATCCAGTTTTGCTTGACACAGTTATCAGATGGAAAGTTATAAATAATCAATCACCAAACAGATGCCCAAACCTACAGTACTCTTAAACATGCTACGGATATAACTTGTTGGCAATTAACATACATGAATTTAAAATTGCCATATGTTACAAAGACATCTGCAAAATTCACTGTTATACACATAGACGAAGACATACATCCACATACACATCCACTCTCACCCATCCACCCTCACACACACAGACGCACACAAACAAATATATATATATATATATATATATATATATATATATATATATATATATATATATATATATATATATATATGTATGTGTGTGTGTGTGTGTGTGCATGATAATCCATCTAAATTTCATTCTTTGTTCCCTCGCGTAATCTCTGTTGCTGGTATATTTCGTATGCAATAAGTTCTGTCATCCGTGTTTAGATATTGTGTTTCCTTACTTTTGTATATATATATATATATATATATATATATATATATATATATATATATATATATATATATATATATATATAGTACATGTTTAGTGTTATGCTAATACATTAATGTCAAGCTATGTTCCTATCTTTATTGTGTGCTAGTGAAAAATAATTGAGAGAAATCTTTTTTGAAAAGGAAATAAATGTTATACATACATACATACATACATGCATGCATGCATGCATGCATGCATGCATGCATGCATGCATGCATACATACATACATACATACATACATACATACATACATACATACATACATACATACATACATACATACATACATACATACATACATACATACATACATACATACATACATTTATGCTTGAAATGATAAGATCATAATATTGACATCTGGTGTCTCACTTGCAGAACCTGTCAAGGAAGAAACAGTAGCAATTATCTACATGAGAGACTCCAGCGAGTATGACAGGGCTGTGCACATCTTTGAGAAAATGCTCAATGATCTAGAAGTCAAGGCTCAAACCATCTCTTGTGACTCAACAAAGCTGATAAATATTATTGACTTCTCTGAAACAGTGTGCAGATCATTCAAACGTTTTATTATCATCATTTCCCCTGATCTTTACCAGCTTTGTCATTATTTTAAACATGGAGATAATGCAATGTACGAAAGAATTCTTGCAAAACATTACGGCCAATGCCTGCCAGTTGTCCTTCTAAACTATTTGAACCAAATTTGCTTTTATGGAAGGGAGAATGTGCCTCTTTATCTCGTGCAGTTCTTTGATTATGGACAACTGAGATGTGACTACATGAATATGTTTGTGTCTGATCATTTGGTTCTTTCAACACGATTCAAGTATTGTTTGTACAAGTTAGACGACCATGAAGAATTGCACCTGGATGAAAACACTGTAATGGCTCTTGTGAGACATTTAAATAGCCCTAGCATCGCAAATGGCGGAAATATGGATATCCGTATGAAAACGGACGTGGAATGCGAGTTGAAAAGCTGTACTGAGGCAATAATGGCTGTGCTGAAAAATGACGTCACACAAAACTAAAACGTACAGGAGAAAAGATGATCAAAAAGATTTTTTGTCTTTCACATTTTACACAAAACTATTTTATATTAAAATATTGCATTTTCATATACGTTGATGATGAAAATACTATTTGTGTTCAATAATATTGCAAAGGTCTTTTAATTGTGTAATTTTACGCCTCATTTCCAAGACATATACATTATTTAACGTCTCAAACTTTTGACCTGCATTCAGCATAGCACCTACATTCTATTGCAAATAAAAACCGGACTTTATTTATATTATAAGGTACTTTAAATAGAACGGTTTAAACTCAATTATTTTATGTAAAAGTGAAAGTGTCAACACAAAGAAAACGACAGTATACCAATTGTGTTCAAGAAATATTTAAAAATATTGGAAATATCGTCCACATATTATCACACTATTATTCAAGTAGGGATGTACGTGGTAGACTGTGAATGTAAAAGCAGCTCATTATTTTCACTAATTTAAGATCATTCCAATACATATTAATTACGAAATAAGTAATTCTGATTACATATTTATTTTTAAACTTCATCATCTATACTTGATATTAAGAATTTTCATTTCCATATAGTTTGATCAATAGTTTCTACAAAATATAGAATATATAAACATGTTTTATTTCTTTCATAAGCAGTATTAAAAAAAAATGTTTGTTATTGAAACATATCCAAGCTTTCACGCTGTCAGCCAAAGCAGTCATTGTCTTTATTATTAGTTTATTTCTTTTATTCTATATGACAATAATGAAGGTATTACTTAATTTATTATTTCCAAATGTGCCATATCCGTATGTATGCTTGGCGCCATCAACATATTTTGGGCTAACTACCTTTAGTTCTGATTTTATGTTACAAGTTATCAAAAAGCAGCCCAATGTTGTCTTCTAGGAACCAGTCTACAGTTATCAAAAAGCAGCTCAATGTTGTCTTCTGAGGAACCTGTCTACAGTTATCAAAAAGCAGCCCAATACTGTATTCTCAGGAAGCACTCTACATTTGCGAAATTGCTTTCAGTGTCTTCGTTAAATCCAATCCCCTTCCTGCTTCATCATATTCCACGTAATATACATTGATGTAATTTACATCTATTGTAGCAGTTAGCAATACACAATACCAATTTAATTTTGTTAATTACATAAGTTATGGCAAAAGCCGATATTGTGTGCGAATTTTAAGAGATAATAGAAATATGCCAGTCAGGTGCATTTGTTTACAAATTCAGATTGGATAAATACAACTTTTTTTTCTTGATTCCAAATGTGAAAAAGATATCGTGCGATGCTTTAGAAAAGATGCTGATTTACACATTATATTCAGTGATGATAACCTCGAAAAAAATGTAAACTATGATAACAAGGTAATTAAAACAGTACGATTTGATGCGAGTAAATAACCTCATTTGAATTCTACTTCATTCACAGCACAATTTAAAGATCTTGTAAACATAACAAATTTAATCTGCAATGATTCCGCAAAAACAGGTATAGAACTTTTAGAGTCTGTTAAAACTATATGGCCTTAAACTAAGTAACAGAACATTTAACAAAATATACATTTTTCTAAACTACAGAAATAAAAATTTTAAAAGAATGTATAGTATTGTTAAGCATGTTCCAAATATTCCAATCCTGAGTACATATAGTCTAGAATGTGGCGATATACTAACAGCCTTGATGAATCAAAATGATATAATCAAAAAGGTCCTGGAAAGAATTCACATTAATTCCAGTATAATGATTTAGTCCGAAATTCAAAAAGACTTTGTAATTCTAGTAAATAATTTAAACAAATAAATCTTCTCAAAAATTAACTGAAACACAACCTAACTTGATTCCACAAAAACTAATATTAAGATATGGAATAAGTAATTATGACGTATACGACATTTATATAACAAAACCTAAGACAAAAAATAACCGAGATGAGGGTCATTAACCCGTCAAATTTATACACAACTTGCTCCTTGAGCATTACTAATTTCTAAATAAAAACGAGAATCTGAACTCAATATCTCTAAAGAGTCGATTTATAACTTTTATAACTTACAACAGGTCAAAAAGATGTGAGCAGTCACCTAGGCCTCTACCCTTAATTACAGATCAAGGTAAATCAAATAGTACAAATTAAATATACAAATCAAATATACATAAGATATTATCATGGAAAAATACAACAAAATGCAGTACTAATTCAACATGCTATTCGACGATAGAAAGGGCAAAATACAAAACAGCAAAATGCGACTTAAACCTAAACTAATTCATATATTTTGAAAGGATTGTACTAAACTTTGCAAATTTATTGAAACAAAAAGAATGTTGTTGTTGTTCTGGAGCTTAACGCCATTTTTCAGCACACGATAGGTTATACAAGGCGGTCAGTATTAATGGTGGAGGAAGAAACCGGGAAATCCGCTGAAAGAACCACCCACCCATGAGAAGCTACTGGCAAGCTTTCTAACATATCCACATTCACCGAATCTTAGGCTCGAACCCATACAGACAGAGGTGAGATGGTAGTGATCTGTAACGCAGAATGCTTTAGACCACTCAGCCATTCGGAGCCCCGAAAAAAAAAGAACCTGTTCCACTTTTAAAAATACAATGATGAAAAGTAGGTATAAATAAATACTTTAGACGCAGAAGACATAACTCCAGTTCAAGCAGCACGTAAAGAAGAAAACATATCAAATGTATTGACCAACGTATTCAAGTACAATCCATAACAAAATTATTAATCGGTGGAATGGTCTGAAATTCAAAACACAAAGTAACTTTTGCAAACGGATGTGTTCCTACCTTTGCGGTGAAAATGTTTAAAATCATGCAAATAGTTTTAGGAGACAAAATTTGAAGGGCGAGGATACAGAAAGCATGTTCTACAAAAAAAACATGATATCTCTATATGACAAACATAACACGAAAAATATTTTCTGGACCAAAAGGATGTAAGGCAACAATTATATATTCCAGAAATATAACATACGTAGTTTAGCACGTAGGAAGAGCCAAATTTACAGTATCATTACAATAAATGACATAATACAAAAATTCATAAATAGCTGTATAAAGAAATATCAGATCATTGAGGTTTGGAAAGAAATTAAATGTATAGAACGTAAGAAAATCATTGAGGTTTGGAAAGAAATTAAATGTATCGAACGTAAGAAAATAGGAATATTGGTTGAATAAACAATGACTCAATTTAAACGTGTCTATGAGTACCATGATAGGGCATATACTGTACAGACGACTCGTTTAAAGAGCATTTAATTATACAAATCAGTTTCATACTTCACTTCAAAAAAAACTTTATATTAAATACAATGCCAAAGACTACATGCTAGTCTTCCTTATAGACCACATGCTAGCTTACATAATAGACTATAAGCTATCCTGCGTCAGATACTACAAACAAATCTATGATCTTTCAAACAAGACAAGAAGCACTGAGAATGACATATATGTTGATGTATTTACGAGTGACATTTAACGTTTCTCAAATATTATTGAAAGAAGGTATAGAAAACATACATCGTTAACAATGATTTTTGCTACCACAGTTTAAAGGCATCAGTTACACCTTAAATAAATTACCACATATTAATTAGTCAGTTGGTGAATGAGGAATTTTTACTTGACATGGATTATTTACAATCTGTTATACCTTTAACAATGCATAAATAATGGGTTGCAAAGCTAACATTGTCGTACATAAATAGACTGCAGATCACAAAATAACCAAATACAGCACTCTTTCTTTGATTTGCAGCTGAGTTTCCTGAGAATTATACTTTTTTGCATTGCTTGATATTTGACGCAAAAAGAATTACTGCAATCAAATGCTAATTTTTGCATACAAGTCATTAAGCATTTTCGAAAGCGTCATTTTAACGATCATATCACACTGTGACGTTAAATCTGTGTAGAATTACTTAAAATGGAAAGTGTCAATGGCTGCATCTAGTTTTGATATTGGGTACAATTGACTAAATTATTTCTCATAGAATATAATGTTATTATTAAAAAATACAAATTAGTTTCTACATTCGATTGACATACAAATCACACATAATTTAATTCATTAAAGTAACAAATAATACAGACTTACATGAAGAG
The DNA here is from genome assembly GCA_016746295.1 of Potamilus streckersoni. Classification (NCBI taxonomy): domain Eukaryota; kingdom Metazoa; phylum Mollusca; class Bivalvia; order Unionida; family Unionidae; genus Potamilus; species Potamilus streckersoni. The sequence goes on from JAEAOA010002240.1 coordinate 1,877,051, forward strand.
TTAACGTTGCTATTTTGGCAGGAAGAAATTAAAAACAGGATCCTAAAATAAAATGACATATTTCTTGTAAAATATAATACCTAGATTGAAATCTATGAATCCATGAATGCAAAGCAATTAATTTCATTTACTGGTAAATTGGGTGCAGATAAAAATATTTACTCCTCTATTTTTTATTCCCCCACCAATATGTTGGTACTCTGATTGCGAAATAATAAATACCGTTTTGTGTATTGATAACCTTAGACATCAAATATACACTACATCAATATGGGTAGTATTCTAAATACACAAAATAATAATAGGCACTTTTGTAATACTGCCACATAATTAGAATTATTGTTGCATTTCAAGAAATGTTTATCATGTGCCTGAATAAATGTAAATGCAGCTTACAAATTTACCAAGTAAAAAATCTTTTATTTTATCTGCAGTTGAATTTACTGATAATCTTATTTTTTGACATTGCTTACATAAAGATCTATGTTAGAGTGTGCTGGCTACAAAGCATTGTCATAAAAGCAATGTTCTAATCTCAGATATAAATAAACTTGTTTACCTCCAATAATTATGATCTGAATATTTAATCTATAATGATACACACGAAACTTTTTTATCATAGATATAATGATTTTACAAAATGTTTGTTCATGGCAAGAGAATGTCAAATCACTCATTGTAAAAAGCAAACGCAAGCCTAACACAGACAAACTTACAGCCTTAGTGAGTGAAAGGATACCCGATCATGTTAGTATCAGTATCCCTCTAATAACAATAACTGACAATACTGATATTATCAATATAATAGGCACTAACAAATCAGTGGGTCTAGATGGAATTCAACCCAAGACTCTGAAAAGGTCAGCTTTGTGAATCTCTGAGTCATTCAAAAGAGTAATTAAGTGTAGTATCACTTCCTGTAAATTTCCGGAATCATCGAAATTAGCAAAAGTGTTTATATTTCATAAGGCTTATGAACAGAATGACCTATCCGACACTCAACGAATATCTGTTATATCTGTATTTTAAAAACATTTTGAAAATCATGTCATAAAGTATATTTTCGGATATATTAAAGCGTACCAACTCTTCCTTAAATCACAACAGATTTCAGAAAGAAACATTCTTGTCAAACTTCATTAATAAAACTTATAACCCAGTGGCTACAGACATCAAATGAATCTAATTTACTGGTGCAATCTTCAATTTTAAGAAGAAGCATTCCAGGTTATTTTCACGGGTAAATAAACTTCAGAATTAAGTCATATTTTAAGTGGTGTTCGTCAAAGATCTGCATTAGGACTTCTTCTTTTCTCCTTTTTATCAATGACTTAGCCATGTAGCCAGCGCACTCCATTAAAGATCTTTGTGCTAACGACTCTACATTGGTTTCATTTTGTAAATCTCTTGACTCTAATGAAAATAATATTCAAAAAATACTTTAAGTGATAGAGTACGGCTGTACCTTATGAGGAAACGCATCCTATTATAATCTATCCAGAATTGACAAACTGTAAAATAGAGCCGCTCGAATAATTCTGAAACGTCCTATTATGCCACCTCAATTTTTTTTGTTTGTTCTTGCATATACAATGGCTACATAAACGTATTCTTTATTTTAAAGGAATCATGACATATGTCTGCAAATAATCTTTGTTCATATTATTGTATATCTCTAACCTTTTGAACAAGGAACATCAAATACTGAGAATACTTTCATATCAAAGGGCTAACAACGATCGGCAGACTCCGTTGTAGAAAACCAGCTATTACTAACGCTCATTCGCTGTTTAAGTCCCTACTTTTGGAATTCTTTACACCTGAGGGTACATAATTCGAATTTCCTTGACCAGCTGGAATGATTTTTAAATTTTGCCAACGAACGAACCATTTTTGTCTCCAGTTGGAACAACAACGGCGCTTGCTAAACAATTTTACCATATATTCTATTCTCAGAGTACATATTGGCGTAATTGTTGCTGTCGCTGTAGTCGCAGCAGTAATTATTGCATGTTTTTAAATTGATGTTTTAGTCTTTTTCCTAATATCAATTTGTCTCTAGAGTTTGAATAATATCTACTCTGAAAACTCTTCAATCTGTATTAAATGTCCAGCTTTATGTTTTCAATAATTTCTAGATATCTCTATATTAATAAATGGTCTTGTTCATTTCCTTCATTTGTTTTGTATCGTTGATGAACGTCAGTGTGTTAGATATAAGTTTAGATGGGCCAAATTATCTAAAGTATATTAGGCACTAAAATGGACACAGCACATTAAAGATTCAACATAGGTCATACTGTATTTTCTGGAAATAAATGTACTTGTATGAAATGCTTGGAAATTTTAGATCTTTCTGAAATCAAGCCAGTTTGCTTTGCCATCCCACAAAAAGTCAGCAAGCTGAACTTGATAAACATTTTATTTTCTCTTTGGATTTCTTTCTATTGAATGCAGCGAAATTAAATTATAAGTGATTGTCCAACACAAGGCTTCAGTTCCCCCACTTATAAACAAAATTTACGTTTAAATTATAATTTGATTTCAAACAACCAAATAGTTCGTGTATTTTGAATACGTTTTTCTGCATAAAAGAAATATGTCACACGCTTGGGCCAAAACTTCAACCGGTGTCGTTGCTTTTGAAGATAGATGACACCAAAGTGTTTAAAATAGTAATTGTATTAATTAAGTGTATATTTCTGGAGAACGTGTATCACATTTAACCATCAGCGATAAAATATGACAAGTTTTGAGAATCATGTGCCTTTTCAAGTATGCAAAAAAAGTATAGATATTATTCACATTGGTATTCACATATGTGAATTAAAACTCATTTGCATTTTGGAATCTAACTGTCAGAAGATATTTCAACTTCTGATAGTGATTGATTTTAGATTGTAATGCTTTCAGAGATTACAAAGAAACATTTTTCTAATTCCTAATCACAACTTTCTGCATAAACTGGGATGAACAAATTAAACGTTTCTCTTGGAGAAAATGGTGGCCTGAGTTTCTATTTTCTTGCAACGATAGACTAAATATTAGTTAAATTTAAAATAAAATAAACGATTTGGAAGAAAACAAAACAATACAAATTAGAAACCTTTTCCTATTTGGAATAGATTTTCTTAAAAGCTTTAATTAATGCTTTAATGGGTTTTGGATAGAAATATTTTCAGTTTGCATAAAACTACAATAAGACGTAATGTAAGGACATTAAAAGCTGATTTTTACTGTGTTAACTTGTTGACCACTTTTTGATCCTGCGGTGGGGTTGCAATCGTCATCCATTTCTTCATGATGTGTACCAAGTATAGCATACAACGAACTGAGTTGATGAGAACATAACTCATTGTCATATGCAACTGTTATAGTTTAGATTTACTGCTTAGGGAATTGGGTGATGCAAATGAAAAATATAGAATTATAAAACATGTATGTGAATATATAATCGATACAGGACGATTTTAATAACTTACTTATACAGTGATTACTGTCATTGTGCCCCCTCTTCCTTTCTCTCTCCTCCCCAACCCCCCTCTTTCTCTCTCTCTCTCTCTCTCTCTCTCTCTCTCTCTCTCTCTCTCTCTCTCTCTCTCTCTCTCTCTCTCTCTCTCTCTCTCTCTCTCTCTCTCTCTCTCTCTCTCTCTCTCTCTCTCTCTCAATTCATTTTCCATTACTAGTCACTATTGTCATGTTGAATATGTTGTAATGCTACTATTTATAAAGAGGGATAATTTAAGTTCATAGAACTTGTTCCCAGTCTCATTGTATCATATTGCGACAATAAAATATGTTGAAACAAATTCGTGTAATAATCTATATTTATTTGGAAAGCTATCCCTAAAGATTTGGGGTTTTGCGAAGTTCAATTGAACGGCTTATTTTAATAAGAATCTAAAAGTGCCTATTCTTTATAGGATACATTTTTGTAGTTGAATGCAAGTGCCGAAATGTCTATGAATTCATCAAAGATATTTCCCAATGTATTAAAACTTAATTCTGAACCAGCAGATATCATTATAGGATAATCTGCATTTGTTGACCTCTCTTTCATGTCTAGTATAATATTTAGTCTCTGCCTGTGTTCTGATAAGTTCACTTGATAATATAAATTAAATAAGAGAATAGTGGGCAACTTTGTATAATGACACGTTTCAATTGTAACAATTCGAAAAATACAAAATTATTTTTTAGAAAAAGATTTAAGCTTTACTTTGAAATTTCGAATCCAGTGGAAGAAATTAGTGTCCCGATGGGGAAATTAAAGGGTTGTGTTCATGGAGGGTTTTCACAAATTCAATAAGAAAAAGGCGAATTCGGGAAGCTCTCCTTACTTCATTTTCAATAGCATTCAAAGGCAGCCTAATATTTTGACACGTGTATCTATTTTTAATAAAATCAGTCTGATTTTCATGAATAATCTGTGGTAGAATGTTCTCTATTTGTTTGAAATGACTTTATTGGAAATTGTATAGTCTGTATTAAATAAATGGATTTGTCTCCAAATGGACAAGTTAATCAAATCATTTTCTCGTTGTGGGATTAAAGTTATTGTACCATTGTGAAATCTTGCTTTTCAGATACTGAATTTATAGACTTTTAAGAATAATTCTCCAAGTCCTGACTAAATTTTTTGTAGAACACGCATATAATACCATCATGTGCTGTATTTTTATTTCTATGCATGCGTGTTAGTGCATTCTTTTCAAATGATAAGAGATGGTTGCACGATACCTTTCCATCACATGGAGATTATTTACATGGTTTAATGGACGGAAATCGTGGTGTTTTGAATAGATTGGTTTACTGTGCTACATATTTTGAAAGTATTCGTTTCTTTTGTGTTAATCGATCGATCTATCTATCCATTATTTTGTCTATCGATCCATCAATGCATCTGCTTTATGAAACATTCGACACAATTGGGAGTTGTATTTGAAATAACACACTTTATATTCGTCTCTATTTATTAGTCGGGATCTATTGGAATCCATTTATCTTTTTAAACACAGAGTCATGTACACAACATGGGGCTGTAGTGGAAATATCACACTTTACATTCGTCTCTATTTATTAGTCCGGATATACTGGAATACATCTATCTGTTTTTGAGCACAGAGTCACAGAGACGCAGGTAGACATACAAAGTCATCGATTCAGGTAACAGGATTGATTTATATTATATTAAGTATTATACTTCGATTATATAGATGTCTAGAAGATAAGGTACACGTCAGTCAGACCAATTATTGTTCGAATTAAAACATATTCAAATACAGGCTTGACTTTAAATGTGAATAAATTCAAACAACTTAATTCTTGGTGATGGGGACTATGCCACCAAATAAGTGTTATCGTATGCATAAAAAATTCTGTACCTTCGTAAAAATGTTGTGTTATTGAGATTAAATTAAATAGGTATATATTATTTTAATTCATGTTATCCTCGATTCCATTGCGATGGAGGGTGGAGAAAGGAGTTGGAATACATGTGGCATACCTGAACTCAAACAACGATGTACTCAAAGTAACACAAAACTCTAATTACTCGAATCTCTGTGCAGGAATTGAACAAATTTAATGACGTCCTATACCACATGACGACCAACGACCCACTTGTTATTCGTTCTGGATTATCTTTTTATTGTGTCACGTGCAGTACCTACCATTATGATCAATATCCGTCGGGAACCAGACCTTAGTCTGGTGCCCTGCTTAGTATGCTCCCTGCGTTGCATTCCGCTTAGTATAGCGGAGTGCAACGCAGGGTTGAGCATACTAAGCAGGGGACCAGACTAACCAGACCTATGCAAGCTCATCCGTAGTTTTCTCAGCAGTCATTTGCCAATGCATATTTGTATAGAAGGTTATGTACCAAGCTTGTGTCTGTGCTAGACCTAGAAAAGGAATAAAAACAGAGGGCGTCCGATGACATCATAGGTAATAGAGTATGGGTTATATTTCTACCAATATCTGCTTCATAAACGGTAAACATACATAGAAAAAGAGTTGTTGGAGGTTGACAAATGAGTAAATGATATACAAAATTACAAGCCATCAAATATCGAAACTCTCTACTATTTACGTAAATAGTTTTAAAACGAATCCTACTTCAACGCCCTAATTGCTTGATTGCTGAGTCTGAAAGTGACATGCCGTACACTCCATCTAGGTGGTAGCCCCTATGCAAAAGCTATAGTATGCAAACTTCGGAAGATTGAAACTACAAAAATAGTAGTGCATGATTTATGTGCTCCAAAAACTCTTTCCTTATAACTGGAGAATTCGGAATAAAGGCCCTGACCATCTGATCTCAGTATGTCTGACACAAATAACTCGTACAGCTCAAGTTGATATGTAAGTGTAGGTAGAGCTCTGGAATAGTGGAGACCCATTTAGCTTCTTTATTTCCAGCTAGACGACGAAATTGTTAATGACAAGGACGCCAATGGATTGTTTTGGCCACCAAAATCAAAATTACCCTTAAATGATGGCTAATCACAACGAACACAATTTACGATTTTTAGCAAATATGGCAACGAAAGAGTTCAAAAGAGTGAGTCATTAGTTGACGTTGTAGTCTTTTGGAAACCAAGGACAGTTATGGGTTCCATACATGGAAATCAGTTTGTTGGGTTGTCTTTGCATATATGGTTCAAAAATGGAGACAGCAGAGCATGAACATTTACGCACTAACCGGATCATATCTTGAGTTTTAGTTTGTAAAAAAAAGTATGGAATTAACTACAAAACTTATTATAGTCAAGGACTGTCACCTGTTGTTTTTTTGTTTTTTTTTTTTGTTTTGTTTTGTTTTTTTTTGTTTTTTTTTTTGTTTGTCTATTGTACTTTTCGATTTCGGTTAATAGGAGAAACATTGTTATGTTACCTTCAAGCGTAAGCTAATAGTTTCCTTGGTACAACTGTGGCAAAGTATCATTCTTTTCAAGCTGTGCATTAATATTCAAGAACAATGAGTGTAATTTAAATGCAATAACGGATGTTCTCTTTCAAGCAAAGAGTCGTGAACTCTCATTTAGAGTATCGCGGTGTAAGGGAGGTAATTCGCAATGTGTACATTGAATCGGACGGAAACGTTATTCATCTTGCATGCGGCTTTGAAAGTCTTTCTCAGAAACAAAGAATATAATAAAGTCCATTTATTATATATAAGAATATGGATTGATTTGCTCACCTTGGAGTAAAATTAAAAGGTTTATTACTTATTTTTACGGGTTTTGATAGTTTTTTGAAATTGAAACTAGACATAGCTGTCTGACAATGGATGCCTCTAATCCTACAAAATAATTGGTCTTGAACAATAGATGTATCCAACATGCTAAAGATGTCATATGTCCCAATGTTGCCATCACATATCTTTTAAAGGTCATCAACTGTGAAATAAACCTTAGCTTGTGCGGTAACGTTGTTCTCAAAACTTGACAAAATGTTACGATCTAAAACATGCTCCCTGATACGCATACAACAGACGAAATCTATAATTAAGATTAACTAGATATTTTGCGCGCAAGAATACAGACCTTGACAGTTAACATGGGACCAGTCTCATATGGCATTTCCTTATAGTTATTTATTTCAGTTTAATATACGTTTCCGAAAGGATGTACGTAGATGTCTCTCTCTCTCTCTCTCTCTCTCTCTCTCTCTCTCTCTCTCTCTCTCTCTCTCTCTTCTCTCTCTCTCTGTATGTTTCCATTTAAATGCAACACTGAGCAAGGTTGTTTACATCGCCTGTAGATTCAAGCGATGGATCTCTACTGGAAAATTGCGACCAGGCTTAATAGTTTAACGTCGGCCATCTAAAGTGTGCATACGAGTTTGCTTTAGTAATGAACTATCTCCTATACAATATAAAATATTGAACCAAATGCTAATATATTGTCGTGTGTAAGAGAGTAGCTACAATAGTTAATAGTAGGTATATCTGTCTAAGACTTTCTCACGTTTTCACTTTATACTTGTCGATTTTGGTTTATTTTTATATAGGAAAAAAAAGATGTCTTGTGCTACATAGATCTATGTACCGCAAATTGACCATCGAAAACATTTATACTTTCAGGGCAGAAACTGTCGTTGTACCTGGTAAACGGGATTATCTCCCTTGGACTATAATTCAGTAAACTGATAAACATTTAAATCATGACGCAGACGTCGATTATTGATGCAGATTGCATCTTATGGTCATCAAAATGATAATTGTTAGTATCATTGTCATCGAAAACTACACTAAAAAGTCATGCAAACTGTTCTGTCCAGAGATATTTAACACGAATAGTATAAAATATGTGTATACTGACAAGAGAGGAAGTGTAGATAAGTGTCATTCATCTCGTCATCTTAAGTTTAAGATGAGAAAATAATTCCAGTATCATTCGTTTTTTTTCAGTTCATAAGTCTACATTTATATTTATACTTAATGTGCAGCTTATTTTGAGCTTTAATTTACCATAACCAATTTGGGTTTGTTTTTTCTTTCAAGTTTCCATACCGTAAACTGATTATGGGTATGAATATATTATTTCACATTATCTCCTGCTTTAAAATAGAGGAATTTCAATTTTATTACAAAAAGGTTCGGTTAAAAGTGCTAGCCACATCAAGAGGATATTCCAAGAGTTTGGTGTAAGCTCCAAGCGGACAAAAATAACAAATTTAAAATGTGTTTTTATGCATATAAATACACATTTCATTTAATATTGAATCATATACTATCGCTTTTAATGAAATAAACATACATGCCAGTGAACAAGGTTGTTGAACGGGTTAATTAACAGACTGTCTCTGAAAATTCATATTATATTCATTATATAACCAACATTAACATCAAACATCCTGGAACCAAAGTTAAGGTTGCAAATAACTTGCTTATATGTGAAAATTGACACCGTATTATAGGACCTAAACGTGAACATGGTAAATAATATTTTTCTACAAAAGTAAATTATTTATAATGATCACTATTCTTCTCAAACTCTTACCATTAGCACATAAGTCATTCATAATGACAAAACAAAAGTTTTTCATTGGTAATTAAAATCACTAAGTTTATAAAGAATAGTTCACTTGAGGCAAGCCTTGTAGCACCTGAACAGTGCTCAGCGTGCCTTCTTGCAATTACTATTTATCGGTTCATAACATTTTTCTTAAGCGTAGCCAAAAGTTGTCCACTTTAGTTTCCAAGGACACTTGCCCTTACCTTCCCACCCCCAGTCAGTGGAACTGGGTTAAGCCTGAACCCCTTTACAGTATCTTTCCCTATATATGTCCTACCTGATCGGTTGCATGTATCGTGTCTTGCTTGAGGCACGCATGTTTTGGCATAATAGTATACAGGGCTCGTAACCTTCCTAAATGCAGATACCGCCTTCCTTCATTAACTTTGCACAATCCACTAGTTATATCTTTGCAAAATCCACTATGTCATGAACATCTGCCGGGCTGCATATCTTGAACCGAGACGCATCAGCTCCATTCGCAAGTATCTGTCAGTTGATGCCACTAAAACACTTGTGTGTTCCTTAGTACTTTCAAGACTTGACTATTGTAATTCAATTCTGTCTGGTTCATCTCAATATCTACTTCAGAAACTTCAAAAAGTTCAAAACACTGCTGCTCGGTTCATCCTTAAAGTACCACGATCAGAGCACTCCTCATCGCTGCTCTGTACGCTACACTGCCTATCCCTACGATCCAGAATTAAGCACAAAATTTGTTCTCAGTGCTACGTTTCGCTGACGGGCTCCAGTCCAACATACCTATCTGATCTCACCCATGTGCATACACCTGCAAGACGCTTACGCTCCTCTTCTGACACTATTCTCAATATTCCCACTATGAAGTTGAAATCATATGGACAACGTTCTTTTGCATACCAGGGCCCAGCAACGTGGAACAAATTGCCCACTGCACTTAGACACAAAGACACAGTGATCTCATTCAATAGCGCCCTTAAAACCCATCTATTTCAACTGCAAGAACAGTCATAAAGACTTAATAATGTATCCTTTTAACGTATCATTTCCTTAAAAAATTACAGCATGTTTTTCTGTTTCTAATTTTTGTGGTGTTTGTTTTTATTTTTTGTAATCATTTCATTATATATGTTATTTTTGAATTCTTTTAAAGCGTTGTCAAATGTTGTAAAGCACTTAAAGCTTCTATAGATTAGGCACTATATAAAGTCCTCGTTATTATTATTATTATTATTATTATTATTATTATTATTATTATTATTATTATTATTATTATTATTATTATTATTATTATCATCATCATCATCATCATCATCATCATCATCATTATTATTATTATTATTATCATTATTATTATTATTATTATTATTATTATTATTATTATTATTATCATCATCATCATCATCATCATCATCATCATTATCATCATCATCATCATCATCATCATCATCATTATTATTATTATTATTATTATTATTATTATTATTATTATTATTATTATTATTATTATTATTATTATTATCGTACCGAACTACCAAACACTTCTCAAGTAGCACGATGCATTGTCATATGTATTTGTTGGAAACTGTCAATGTCATAAATGCACCTGAAGCATCTTTAAATACGTTTGTGTGTCTCAAGCTGAAATTTTGCCGTACCCACCTCTAAGTCATTGGAATGCAGTGCAAGCTGGACACACAGATGACAACCGCATTGTTTAATCGCAACGAATAAATGAAATGATTTATAACGAAATAACTGTGAAATGGACTCGCTTTTTTTTCTTACCTGTTTATTGCATGATCAAAAACTGATATTGCTTTATTTTGACACTTTAATGATAATGTTTTTTATTTGCCTTATGCGATTATTATATATTTGTCTATGTTTAAGTGAAATCAGATCTTATAAAATATGTGTACTATTGTACTGTATACGAGGAATATATATATATATATATATATATATATATATATATATATATATATATATATATATATATATATATATATATATATATATATATATATATATATATATATATAATCAAGCATATAAATTCTAGAAACTAAATTATCTCGCATGAACCTATCTTCATGACTGTTTCAAGAATAATCTTGCATTCATGTTGATAAATGGAAGCATTTCGCGTACACTAAGAACACGGGTAATGCAAATAGTATTTATAAAACTGTCCTTGCAAGTAAATGATATAAATATCATTTCAAGGACTCCAAAAATTGCTCCACGGGGATCATAATGTACTAGATGTCAAGTGTTTATTAATGAAACCAGGTAACCGTAATACTATATAAATTTCTTACCGGATGACCGGGTCAAAGTTTATCAATCTGTGCCAAAACAATCATCCTTGTGCTAAGGAAGTATTTTGCCGACAAGTGAATGATATAGCAGTGGATTAATATCGGTACCCAATGTCCCGCAGGATACACTGATCAAGAAAGCACGCATACACACACGCACGCACACACACACAGAGTTATGACAGTAAATACGGGTAGGGTTTAAAAATAAATCCATGTGTCAAAATCAGGTGGATATATATTTGTTTTCTACGACCATTAAGTGCATATTATTATAGGCTTGAAATTCATCAATCTATATTTAAGCTTCAATTACCAAAGTCAGTTACTTTTTTGAATTGATTTTTTGCACGCCTACAATGTGTATTTGAATTATACAACTGTATTATACCATGGAATTACTCAAGCCATTTCATTCTACCTTCTTATCAGATATATTTATCTATAAACGACCAATAACAAGGTAATATTAACCTGCTATTAAATAAATTTGATGAGTAACTAATATAAATCCTGTTTACTTTTTGTTTCATTCGAACAAGTATTCCACTTAAACATTAGCAGATACATCTAGATGTATCTTACAGTCATAACAGTTTTTCAAGTTGCTTCTTCGTGTCCCATCCACTGCAAGTGTCTTCTGTAATATAAAAAAACTCTTAATATAACCTCTAATTTTATTAAATGCGCTTAGATGTTGTTGTAGTAATAGCAGTAGCAATTGTCTTTAAGATAATTCAATTTAAAAATTAATAAATGATATTAGAACAAGAATTTCAAAAGTTTGTTCATAGCGATTCTTTGGGACATTTCGCATACCACTTAAGTATAACTTTTCTGATCAAACTGAAGGTATTATGAGTTTCGAAATTCCTAGAATTTTATTCCATATTGGGCAAATATTTAGCAAACTGGTAAATAACTGATAATACGTATCGTCATACAATTTCAGCAATAGTATGAAATGAAAGTGCAATAAAGACAGGTTGCTGGAATTGGTAACGTCCATCAACCCCCACATTATGCGCGCCCCTATGATGTAATGGTCACTTTCTAAAAAGCATTATCCATCAAGTCGCTTTAAGACAAAATGTTGTAGTCGGTTCAAAGGAAAGAATGATTAATATGATTTTTGTACAAGTTTCATTTAATAGTAAACATTTGTGGTCTACCAAACAGTACGAAATCGATAATTAAACCGCTTAAAACCGCACATATACCTTCTGTTACTTACACTACAAAAATTATGCATGTTATAAAAAGAATATTGTTACCATGACCATCTTCTCATTCTCTGTTATAAGAAGGAATTACTAGTCACTTTAAGTGATGTCTTTTCCAGAGAGAGAGAGAGAGAGAGAGAGAGAGAGAGAGAGAGAGAGAGAGAGAGAGAGAGAGAGAGAGAGAGAGAGAGAGAGAGAGAGAGAGAGAGAGAGAGAGATCATTTAAAAATGAAGGTGTCCCTACTCATATTGGTGTAAATACGGCTATATTTATTTTCGGGAACTTCGCTGTAAGAAAAGAGAGAGTCTGATTCTTGAACGAACGAACTGATTTTACGCGAGGTTGCTGTCATTTTTACGCAGTCTTTCATTTAGAATCCGAGCAGGCTCTCGTCCTTTCCCAGGGGAAACGCGTGAATCATCAATTTGCTGACTATTGGGTACAAGAGATTGTACAATTGCCTTTCATCAGCTTGTCACCAAGTCTAAAATTTGTTGACCATTAGATATAAGAGAATTGTATAATTGTCAGTTCAGAAGCTTCTCACTAAGTCCAAATTTTGTTGACTTTTAGATGCAGGAGAATGTATTTTATGAGTTATTTTTGTACTTGCTCATACAAGCGCAATCTTTATTAAAATAGTATACAGTTGTAATATAAAAATAGATCAAATTTTAATCTCATCGTATTTTAATGGAAAATTACTTTCAGTATCATTTAATGAAGAATTATTTTAATAGGATTTAAAGAAAACTTCAATCTTAAGAAGCTTTCTAAAAAAAATTGTCCTAATACATAGTTTGAATGAAGCCGTTGACCTCCGTAAAAAGTGTACAAAGTGATATCAGATAATTTTGTTCTCAGTCAATCATTTTGATAACAATTAACAATGAATAAAGTATTTTTTTTAAAAAAATATTTAAAGTTAGCAGAAAAGGGATGACCAGATTATTCCCTGACTAAGTTACTAAGTTTAAAATTTCGAACTTGCCTAAGAAGCTTGTTGTCATAGATATTTCTCTCTGCTAAGCACATTTAACGATAAGAAAATCGGACCACAAAAAGTCAGTATCTCAAAAAACTTATTTCGATTTGTTTTCTTTGAACAATGCTGACATGTTTGGAAGACTAAGAAAGAAGAAAAACTCGCTAATAAGGACCCAAAATAAGATGCTCCTCTATGATTGAAATGAGTTTATAAATAAATAATAATATTCCTAGCAGTTCCATTCATTGAAATATTTTGCTAACAAAATAACTAAATAAAAAGAATCATACATATTAATTATAACTGAGCATACTAAATGTTAGCAACTGGATTATCTAAATGCAAGATCCTAAAATGTTGCTTGTTTAAAAAAGTAAATAATCTTGAATATGGAAACATTTCAGATATACTAAGAGCACGCGTAATGCAAAGAGCTCTTGAACTCTGTAGTTATCAATAAATGAGACAGGTGTTGCATCAAGCCCTTCAAACATCGCAGAAAATAACTAAAGTAAATCACAAAATGCCAAGAACCAATGCTGATCAATCTATCCCCAAAATACTAACTTTGTGCTGATAATGGGCAACATTTTAAAAGATTTAAGAACATAGTGGCATAAAGCTATATAAATCTAATACAGGACCTGCAATGTTTTGCCGACACGTGATGTGAACAAAAATGAACTGATGTTTTTGGAATATATTTAGGTCATGGTAACACATATAATCAATATACGAGATAATACCAAAAGATGTTTGCATCACTTGGATCCAGAATGACGTTAACTTCTCAAGACACAGGGCAACCCTGCTTGATTCAGTTATCTATCAGCAAACAACCTATTAGTCGAATCTACCAAACGGTCTGTTGAGGAACATATTACTGTTCACAAAGCCATGCTTGTTAACATAAAACTTGATTATCCCAAAATTATTTAATGTAAGAGAAAAGTCTGAATCTACAAAAAGGTAATTAGGAACTGATAGATTAATTGTTAATTATCCATGGAATGAATCCTTTATTTCATGTAAAGAATTAGAAGAAATAGGCAAAATTGTTTCTTATTAAAATGTGTTTTCTCATGAATGCTTTCCCGCAGAATTCTATGCATAATTCGATAGTAGGATTAAATATGGGTCAATTTAGATTTAAGACAAAAAATCCGAATAAAGACTGAGGAGATAGCATTCTAATCAATCTTTATTATATATCAAGTAATACAAAAGCTAAGAAGTAGTAAACAATTTGAATAAAGAGAGCAGACAAATTGTCTTGGAAAACCTAGAAGATCATCTGTCCGTAAACATCAAATCTAATTTTAATTATTGTTGGAATCTAATTAATTGTATTACTGACGGATGTATTGGATAGTCAACAATTCTGTCCATCCATGTTAATGGTTCAGAAATAATGTATTCAAATTTTTTAAAGTGTAAACATACTTAAACTATCTTTAATTTTGGTAAATCTCCTCTATTGATGATCCAAAAAGAGATTTGCATTTCTTGTAAATTAAAGCCAGTAAAACTCATTAAATCAACCTCAGTTCATTGAAAAGCTATATTATATGCATAATCAGCTAACAAATAACCAAAATTCTGGTCCAGATGATGTCAACAGATTCGTACTTAAGGAAACATGTTTTTAAATTAAAAACTACAGTATTAATTTTAAAGAGTCATTAAATTTAATAAAATTCAAAATCAATGTAAAATGGTGAATATGATATGAATATTCAATAAAGCTGGCTGGAAAAGGTGATTCCAACTACAGAAACATATCCCGTTTCAGTAACATTAAATATTTTTCGAAAAATTTGTGTTTAAATCTATTTCTAATTATTTATATGGCTTTATACCACTAAATTTCTTTTCATGTCGATATATATCATATTAACCAAAATGCTGCATGCAAATCTTTTCAGAACAAACCATCGTAAAATTTAGACACATAACGTAATTTGGTAACAGCAATATATAGTGCGAAATTAAAAATGGCCAAAGGACAGAGGATTGTGCCACTCCACGTTGATTAAAAAGTCAGCAAAAATAGGATTTACTCCGGAAATATAATGCCTTAAAAGAACCCTTTCACCGATGGTAGCTCCACAGCCACGAGAAATGCCGGTAAGTATATAGAATGTATACCGATATGTGCAGCCAATAGTGGCTGCAGATTTTTGCATGTTTTAATGAATAGCTTATATCAGCCCCTACACTGCCATTTCAATCTCACCACTTGTAAGAGGCTGATTTATCGGTCTACTACAGACACAGATGTTATTCGATATGCTGTGCAGAACGAACTATATAATTTCTTGCTTTGTACTGAATACTTCTTTATGACGTACTTTTCCTGTGGATTTCCTCTTTGTTCTTCTTTTGTCTAGCTACGCCCTTTTTCTTACCAATTCTCATAATGCAATGATTCTACACAGACCAAGACTGCTTACATATTTTGGTCGAATTGTGTGAAAGTAAATAAAGTTTTGGTGAACAGAAAATCCTGAAGCAACCGACCTAAAGTTTGGCAGACGAAATTGAAGTGGTTTATTATTATGTATCTTACGTAATAAAACATATTTTCACGTTTCTCCAAAGAGTACATATTCAATGATGAATGCTGATAACAAAATAATAAAGCAGAGTCGAAGGGATTGATGCATTAACAACCGAATAGAACTTTATGGAATTCAATATACTGAGTATTTAAATTATGTCTCACATTTTTCAGCAATAACAGGATTTCAACTTAGCTACTTTGGATGTCAGGATGATACCATTTTCATTTAGGACACAGAAGACATTATTTATGCTAAACAAGACAATATGACGTCATCTGGTGGAATCTCGTGTTGATAAGACTTTCCGTTTAGTCAAGGTAACAATAACAAGATTTACGAGATGACTGGCATCATAACCATATGTACAACAGATTAGCACCATTGCATTTGGGACAAACTTGGTATCATAATAAGTCTTTTGATAAAGCGAGATGTCGATTTGAGCAGCCATTTAGGAGATGTAGCCATAATAATATTTTCAATAATGGCCATTGTGGCAGTCAAACTGTATGTCAGGTCGTTATAATTTACTACCAACTAGACATTTAAAAAAATTATGTCGGTGAAAACAACATCTTAATTTGACCATTCATTCGGGAGTCGCGATTACAAGATTTTCAAGATGGCCACTGGGGCGACCATACTAGATGTATGATGAGTAGAATTTTTTTTTAGGACCAACTATGTGTTACAGAAGTCTCAGAGGGAGTAGCGATAAAAAAAATATTTGCAGGTTTGCTGCTATAGTATCCATTTTGAATATCAGACTGGATTTCAGATGGCCACTGTTGTTTATATAGGACCAACTAGTCATCGTTAGACTACTGTCAGTGACCCTCCCCCTTTATGCTGAGATGAGTAGCAATGAAATTTTGTTAAAGATGTCAACTGTGGCTCTAAAAACGTGTTTCAAACACACAAAAAATTAACGTGACTCGTTCGATTTTCTCAACAATGATTGTACCAAAGATGGGTCTATACTGAGAAATATACGTTTGATCATGGGTATTCAGAAATTGTAAGTTATCAAAGTTTTAAAGTAAATGTGTTTCCATACGTTTACTGTGGAAGCTGAAAACGTACTGCGAGTCCAGCAGGGATGATATAACTAACGCAGGAAACCAAATTAATCGGAACAGTGCTTTATGGGAAACATGTATGGCGAATTCCATTCACAACTACAGCTCCAGTGTCCTAGGGGTTAGAGCATCCTTATCGGATGAGGTAGGTCGCGGGTTCGAACTCCGGCCGAGTCATACCAAAAACTTATAAAAATGATGCTAGCAACTACCTAGCTTGGCGCTCAGCATTAGGAGGTTAGTGTCAAGACTGATCGACCTGGTGTCATGAGAATGTGTCTGGGTGGGACATCATGTAACATATCTGCGGCCTGATTCCCCAGTACTAGACAACACTATAAGCTGTCAAAATACGTTAAAAATCCAAATCTCTCTCATTCTCTCTCTCTCTCTCTCTCTCTCTCTCTCTCTCTCTCTCTCTCTCTCTCTCTCTCTCTCTCTCTCTCTCTCTTACCCACCCCCACCCACCTACACATCATTCACAACTTCTTGGTCAATCCTACAGATTCTATATTTTAGTCTCGCATAAATAGCAGATGACGTTCTGGGAATTCGTACGTTGATTAAGATAGAGGGAAACATCATAAGTTCGGATTTTTTTTTTAAACGATTGCTTCCATTCAGGCATCATCGAGTTGCAGACTACATACAAGATTTGCTTACGATCGAAATCGAAGAGCTTGACAGCGTGCAAAAAAATACTTACCTCCAAAACTAAATATTTGTTAACGGAAGTTCTTCAATGAGCATGATTATTTTTTTGCTCTAGAAAACAACTTTTACGAAACATTTTACCAAGTTCAGATTACAATAAAGACATATTTGACTGACTTTGGCAAGCTATCACAACAAACAAGAAAAGGGGGCTAATTGTTTCGAACTACTTTGTCAGACTCTTAACGTACATTCATGTCCACTAAGCATAATAGCCAAAACAGGTTAGCAAATCACCGGATAACAAACTTAGCAACGATCGTGCAGAATGCAACGAACTATATATCCGCACTTTCACGAGCACCAAAAGTGTGATGCAGCTGTTAGAGAAATGTGGTATCAAGTATGATAATTACACACATAGTTTCAACATGCCCTACAATAAAAACACATTGCATACGGGTAAGAATGAGCCCGTAAATACGCAACAAGTATTTGAGAATTTTGTTGATTTATGATTTGTCCTAAGGAAACATTTACTGAGACTTGCTATTAATATCAATAACTTGACCCAGGACATACACGTAGCCTCCCACCAACTGCGCCATGCGATTAATTGGATGTTTCCTTGTCGAAATAAAATTTTGAAAAATACCTTTAAAGTGACCCATTTCCTAAATTTATGATCATAACAAAAAATGAGCTTGAGAAAGAAAAGAGGTTTTCAAATGAATTTGTACAAAGTTAACAAAAAATATTTCCTTTTTCAACAAATAAGCTTAATCTAAAGGAAAACAACACATTTGTCTATTTAGGACGTGAAATACATAATCATACACTTATATTACAACTATAGGGTGAAGTGCATAAAACTATATACCAGCGAAAACCCGTATATCGTATGGTACTCTAGAAATGATCAAAGTTTAGGATCATTATTCGAAAATACGACGTACAGAGTTATCTTGCATAAGCTTGTTGCTAATCACATAAACGATTGCAATTCCTGTACCTTTGTTCTGTGTTTGACTATCGCCTTTATAAATCTAGTATGTGGTGTACGCATGCTCATATTTCACGTGTTTACAGGAAAAAGTAGTTACGTGGATATATACGACGTACGTACGAGTATTTAAATGAATTTATCTCGACAGCACAGTTGATAACCGAGTAGAAGATGGTGCCCGATACATGGATCTTGCTCCTTTGCTTAGTAGCAGGGGTAATGGCCAGCACATATGCATTATCAGAAATATATACAACACCTAATGAGGAATTACCACCAGAAAGTCCTCGGCGATGCATGTTGAGGCTGGGCTACGATATTAAACTTTTTGAGGTCCTTCCTGGACTCGGATGGGACAATTTACAGAATCTTGAAATGGGGCGCGTACTCCTGATGAATTACAGCAAATGTCAAATGAGCGATGACGGCAAGTACCTGCTACCAAATGATGCTATTTTGATTCCCATAAGGCAGAGTAATTATGATATGGTCTCTGAAGTGATCGACACCATGAGCAAATACACTTCCGTAACATCGAAGTCTATAAATATCAATACAAAATTTGTGGGACCATATTTTTCAGTAGGTGGTTCTTTCTCAAACGAACATAAGACAGTGAGACAGCAGCTGTCCGAGTCTCAGTCTGTAGTCGTGAGATCACAGGCTAGGTTTGTGGTATATAAAATAAATATGCAGCCAGATGCTGCACTCCATCCAACCTTTCGAAAAAGAGTTTTGGAAATTGCGAAATACGTATACATGGACGAAAAACAAATGGCAAGATATCTTTCTCAGTTGTTGATAAGAGATTTCGGAACACACGTTTTGATAAGTATGGAAGCAGGCGCAGCCATTGTAAAGGAGGACTTGTTGGACAGAAAATACGTTCAAAACAAAACATCAACGATGGATAAAACAATGCTGGGTGCGAATGCCAGTGTAAATTTTGAACTTCTTTTAGCTAACTTTGATATTAGTACCAGTGTTATGCATAGGTCAGAAGATCAAAATACTGTTACTAATGACTATAAGCAAAGTTTACGACATTCAGTGGTAAGGACGTATGGTGGTATGAATTTTGGAGCGTCGAACATTTCTACAGACAAATGGGTAAAAAGCTTGGACAATGGTCTCGTAGCAGTAGATAAAGCAGGCGACCCGTTGTTTTCTTTTGTGACACCACTTCTATTTCCAGAACTACCAGAATTTACAGTGAGAAAGACCCAAAAAGTCATGAAAGAGGAAATTTTGAACTACTATAAAATTAATTCACACCGTGGGTGTACCAACCCACTTAGTTTCAACTTTGACATGAAAGCCAACATGGACGACGGCTCCTGCAATCCTCCTTCCGATAATAAGAGTCTAGGTGGTCTATACCAGAACTGCACTTCAACTGAAACTGAAAACGGTGACCTTTGTCTAAATGACGCACATAAAAACCCTAAGACTGGAGAAAACACATGCCCCGTGGGGTATAAACAAATACAGCTAATTTCATCCGAAGTTTCAAGTGTTCAATATGAACCTCAATGCAGTCAAGTTTTGTTTTGGAAGTTTTGCCACGGCACCCGAACATTGACAAGTCTTGCAACCTACACAGCATACTGGTGTTATACAGAGATGCCCGATGGGGAGAACGATTCGTACAAGTTTGGTGGGGTATTTACTGACGATAAGCCAAATGTTCTTACTAACAACCATTCATGTCCCGCTGATTATCAAAGTCTGGAAATTGCAGAGAGAGTATTTGTGTGTGTTTCAGACGATTACGATGCATTTGACTTTGGAAATGTATTCGGTGGCTTCTTTACTTGCCAGATAGGAAATCCCTATGCAGATTCTAAATTGTTATATTCTGATCCACAATCTTGGCCAAAAGGCTGTCCCACAAACTACAATGAACATTTACTAACAGTTATCGATGGCTGCGAGATAAGTTACTGTATGGGTTCCTTTATTGGCAACGGAACGCAACAAGTTGTACCTAGCGTAATTTTTCCTCCTTTTATGGATGCACCAATGCCAGAAAATGCCGAAACGAGTTTTGTTTATCTTCACGAGGACACAAACACATGGTTCCAAAACGAAGATGCACTGAACAAGCTGTCAAATACAGAATACCTATCGTCGGCAATGAGTACATATATTGCTAATTTCAAAAACTGGACTTCCCTTCCAGAATGGTCATATTTTAACTCTTTGTTTTCGTACAATATTAGCCATACTACACCATCCACTGCTTCTGTTTTTACTACCAAAATCAGCCGTACTCCACCAACCTCTGCTCACACCGTTTATACTTCTGACCAGCCAACAACTGAACGATCAACGGTACATGGGAAAAAACTGAACAGCCAGTGATATGCGTTCAATAACAGGCGTTGGAATAGGTTTATCTAGGAACAGACTCTGCCACTGTATAATCGTAATATTGAAATCTTGTAATATAATGCAATTAAAAATAAAAATGTACTGAAATAAATTCTTAATTTTTTCAAACTATTTGAGGGTTGTAGTAGATTCTGATTGATTTTTTTAAATATCCTTATTTTACAATATGCTACAAGTAAATATTTGTCCATTGTATTTCTAAAATAAAATACAAATAAAAAGACAAAGTAATTATTTGAAATATTAATTATTTGATTAATTATGCAGTTTGATTTTCTTATTTCTTAACTTAGAAAATGATGAGTCATCTGTACCCAATATGTAAAGACTCTTTTCATAAATTCTTACGTAACCATGCTTAAATCACATTTTAATATAAAGTACACAAGTTAGCTTATTTACAGGTGGTAGAAAGACTTGATAGATTGCTTACGTATGACACAAATGTCAGGAACTTAAAACTGTTTTTGTTTTACTGCACAACAAAAACACTAGTGTAAAAGTAACGTCAGCAAAATACCTAACCCAAGGTCAAATGAAGGTAACTCATCCAAGCTTATCCGATAATAAGATGATCATTCTATGATGGAATTCGAATCCTCCCTCTTTTTGGCTGCGCTTTAGAATGATGAAATTGTAACACTATCCCTATCTTCTTCAGTCCCGTTATCTTACAATACATGTATGTCCATTAAATACTTGCTACTCTGATGGCAAAGTGTGTGTATTCAATTGGTTAAAAAATGATATGAGCAATACTTTTCATGCAGTCAGTACCGGATTTAGGCATAAGCTAAACAAGCTACAGCTTAGGGTCCCAAAGTCTGAACTCAGTCTGAAGGGGCCACTCAAATATATTTAATACCAAATATGGCCTCTATAGCTTCCCATAGCTTAGGACCCCACTTTGTCTCAATCAGGCACTGCAAACAGTACTATGAAACAGTACACATTTCCAGATTGTTGTCTCACTAATAAACATGCATATTTTAATTTGATTTTTAGTTAATATTCGTTATTTTGTAACTTTATAACTTAATGCACAAGGTGTGCTCAAACAGTGCAATTGAAATTCACGGAGGTCATACTACTTTGTGTGCAAAGGGGAGTACACTCCTCATTCATATGCACCGCATAAGCATGGCACCGTTAGTAAGTTAAGCTTAATGTAACTGTTGCTATGCTGAATTACCTTTCGGTCAAATTAGTAGTGTATACATTGCGAGTTAGATCACCCATTTATCAGAGGATGAGAGTGTGCTATCTTTATTTGATGGGGGTCATCCGAATGTTTGAAGTCGTTTTATTTTGTTTCCTTAAGGAGAAAAGTACTTCCTTTGATAGCATCACACTAAACGATACACTAATAGAAGAACATTTTACCCGTCAAACGCGTCATAAATTAAAAAGAGTAACCTTCATATGTAAAATGGCTCATTTCCAGATTGTAAAACAACAGGAATCGCTTCAGCTTTCTTCGCTAAATGCGATCCGCCGAGCATGCGCACCACTGCGTCAAAAGAACTGACGAAAACCTTTTACGTGAATACGAGTTCTAATTTATTGGATCCCGGATAAAAGGACATCCTTTATATCAGCTGGTTTTCTATATAGAAAATTCTGGTAAAAAGAAGTCTACACAACAATAACCCTTGTTTCCATTTTTTTTCGACGACAAAATCTAACATCCGCTGATGAAGCCAAAACACTTCATTTGCATTTAGATTAAACGGTAGTATAAAGAGATATCATTGCAGCTTTACAATTATTAGAAGGTACGTTTCTTTTGTCACCATCCTTATTCATTATACATGCGAACATTTTTAACGACCGGTATTATTATGCCTAAATAATTTAGCAGAATATTTTTAATTTTATAATATATATATATATCAACCGTTTGTCGTAAATAATATGCAAACATCAAATAAGATACTTTAGGTCTTCTTGAATTTCACTGATAAAAGGAAGTCTAAGTGTGTGACACGTGAGTATATCTCAGTCCCCACTTCTGAGCTGAATGTAGTGGTTGTAGTCATACCGCTGAACCATGACCTGCAAATATTTACACGATTGTAATCATACCATACATTTTACCTTACCGGATACGTCAGGTGGTTTCCAATTTCGTACAAAAATCCCAAACTTTTCACAAAAATACCCCATAAAAATGATTGGTACTTTGTGTGGCTTCAGTTTCGTTAATATCCCTCTGAAACACAGAGATCTCAGGATCTTGTTCTTGTTCGACAACGAGTGATTATCTTTTGTCACGCTGATTAAAGACGAGTAGTAAAAGGAGGATCACTATGATCAATACCTTTTGTTTGATCAATATAAAGAGTAATAATGACATCAAAAAATTGACAAATAAATGTCAGCTAAAGAAATAATTTCCTAATCAACTTCATTCTGAAATTCTTTTCCCACAGCTTCTAGTAATTGCACAAGCAGGGGATTTCAATATCAACTGGATCAACTTTTTATCCAATCAAGTCTTGTCAGTTTTAAATGGTGGATAAACCAAGACCTTATCTCCAGCTAGGTCACCATCTAGTAATAAATAATCAATTGTTAAAGAAGACACCGTTTTGACAGTCAAGGGTCCTGAGACTAAATCTTATGCGAAATTGACAAAATGGAGGGGAACATTAAAAAATGGTTGCACTCTACTCCCTGATTAAGAACATTTTTACTGGAAGATAGTAATTCATATAAAAGCAAAGTACCTCATAATAAAAGACTGAGAAGCCCCTGTATCTCTTATAGGGTAATAGAGATATGTTCAGCAGAATAAATCAATCAGTGATATAGAACCTTTCACCATGAATGGTCTATAAATTCTCCATAAGAAAATGCAACTAGGGTTTGTTTGACCCAACCAAAATTTTGCTTTCAATACAAGACCATTACCATGACATCACTGAAATAAGAATTTTTTAAAATTGCTGTCTTAGTTCTGTTGCTTACTTTAAAGCAGAGCAATCAGAAATATTAAGCCCTTTCTTCTTACTATAAGTACACATAGGAAGAGATAAGGATTTCTGATCAGATTTTTCAGAAGTCTGATTCTGAAAAATTATGCCAATGTTGAGATTTGGAAGTAGCTGTACGAGTCGAAAACTGACAGCGAGACTGATCAGCAGTATCAGCAACATCTTCCAAAGTTTCTGTCTTTTGCTCATTAAGAAAGGTATTGATATATATATATATATATATATATATATATATATATATATATATATATATATATATATATATATATATATATATATATATATATATTACAAGTCTGCTTTAATTCATCCCCATCTGACATTGCTATACTTCAAACATCCAATTAGACAACTGCAATAAACTGTACAGATTCATTTTCAAGTTATAGCTTCACCATCCCAAGGAAGAATCCTTAATCACGGACAATTATTAGATATACAATGTTTATAAATGATCATTACAATCTACAATCATGGATATAAAGTAAACACACAATATTTATGCCTATTAACACTATATAACCACCTGTCTACAGATGACCACAATAAAAAGAAATCAAATATTATATGGAATTCAAATACTTATAAGCTATATGACAAAGAAAATGTTTAAAACTAGCAATGCTAAAAAAAAACATGGTCTGGTATCATGCAGCTAATGCAAAAAAGCTGCATGATAAAGCAACTTTCTGTACACAATACATAGAGTACAAAATATGATAATGGAGAGTAGATAAATATCTGTATTAGAAACTGTAGCCACCCCTGAAAGTGGTAGGTAATGCAGTTCTGATAAAACCAACCCCTGATGCTGAACATATATGTAATGAACAATTTATACTCTATCACCTAAATGGGCAGATAATTATAGACTATGAAATAATAAGTTCTCATGTGAGAGAGCTGGATTTGCAAGGTAGTAGTAGTTTTCCTCAGGTATTATGACCGCGTAACATTGAAAAAATGAAATGACTCTATCAATCACCTATCATAAACATATTTTTAAAATACTAACAGAGAAATGTTTGTTAAAGCCATACTTTTATTCATAAGTCATTCTAAGGCTAAAAAAATAAATTTCAAAATAGATTTACATGAGACACTTATTACAGTTCAAACAATCAACATGACCTATCTTCCAAACATGCTGCAATTAGGCTAAAAGAGACAACTTTTATATACCAATTTCTATTTTTTCTTTTACAAGAAATAATGATGTACAGCTTAAGTGCTGGAAGCCAGCAACACTTCCTTTGATGGTATACAAAAATTATTTACAATCAAATCAAATTCTAAAACCAGTAGAGTTATTGCATATACAATGAACATTAATTATAATTTTGGCTATGCAGTCTTTTTAATATCACAAACTTCACAAACAGATTATGTATTCTCATCACTGCTTTACACAAACAATGGCTGCCTGCCTATGATGTTTATCATTATTGCTCATTAATGTACATACTCACTTTTTGAGTCAAGTTGCAAACAGCAAAGATCCTGACCTGCCATATCATAATGAACCTGCAGATTAGGGTCTATATACCAACTAGACATAATAACATGCTGATATCACTCTGTCTAGTGACACCATTTTCATCTAGTCCCAACTAGACTTTTGGAGGAACGCGTGCATGTGTGTGTGTGTGAAGTTTCATTGCAATCTTCCAAAGAGTAAAGTAGTAGTGATAACTTGTGCTAATGGAGAGATAAATGACAGATGGTACAAATGAAGTCAATGAATTTCCACTTGATTTAAAAGTAAATACACAAGCATAACATAGTTAAATAAATACACATCAACAGTATTTGTGTTAACATAGTACCACTAATTGACTTTTGAATTTGGTAGCATATCGAACACTCAGTCATTTATTTAACAAAGAAATCTCATACTGATACACTTATAATTTAAATATTGAGTCATGCTGTGACTTACTCCACCCTGAAAGAACTTTTCCAATTGGTCTGGAATGAAGAGATTTTGCTTCTCTGTTGATCCAACTAAATTCTGCTTATCTGGTTGTGATGGACTGGAGTTATTAGTTGGGTCAAAGCTGTACAATGTACATGTGGCTTGGGGGATTGGCCTAGAAGCAAGCTTCATGTGTTTCTGTTCTGTCATTGATTGTTTGAAATCATCAAGATTGTCAAAATATGAAACTCTTTTAAAATGAAAAAAATCCCAAGAAGATGCAGATGTATATTGTATGTTAGGGATTATATAAAATTTGTTTTGTTCTGGAGGGTTGGAGATACACTATGGATCAATTTTCAAAACCCATGTAATTCTGATTATCTGAATTAATAAGAAAAGGAACATCTTGAGGAAATTCAAAAGACAGTTATTACCAGCTGTAGATGATATATTTGTATACCCTATCACTTGCAAGCTCTTTGCTGGCTGGACGACTGCTACATGACGTGTGATTTGTATATTTTCTCCACACAAAAATGCAGCTGGGTGTGAGTCCATTTTTCCAGTGAAAATAAGGCTTCATAATCATCTTGCCGTATTAGCTTTAAAGCTCTTGATTTTCTACAAAACCTGCTTTCTTCAATTTTTAATTCAGTGTTTGTACTGTGTTGTAATATGGGATGTATCTGAAGGAGACAGGATAGCCTTTCGCTTTGGAATATGCCTTTCTGTTCTATTTTGATAAGCTACAGAGAGCACAGCTGATTGTCTGAACCATTCGATTTGCAAATCATTATGAACATTTCTGCTAAAAACTGTTTGAAAGATCAGAATTATATTTTCAATACTGCACATATCTGTTGTCATAAAGCCATCACTAGACACTGCAGGTATCACATTCAGTTCTTTGTTTCATTGAAAACTTAATGATTCAAGGAACCCATCCATATCATCAACTTTATGATCTCTACTTTCACATAGATCAGACAGCTTGCTTAGTTCATTGATAAAATAAATCCAATAAATCAAATAACTCTAGTGTCTGCTACATCAGCGTACATTGTAGTATATAACACATGATACTATTTTTAGATATACATTTCATGCAGTATGAAACAGTGCAGTATAGAAAAGTACTGCTTGACTCTGACAACGTAAAATTAATGGAGAAAAAGTACATAAGAAATTGATGTATTTTGCTGAATGTTTTTCCCTCAAGCAGCTGAGTTTGAAAACCAAATGGTGATGATGAAAATGTTCTCATATTTAAAATGTCTTCATTGGAAATGATTCACCTGGTCAGAAAATTGTAATATCCTTGCCAATTTTAAGTAAGGCAAGACTCCATGAAATAGCTGCAACCATTCAGTTTCTTTCAGTTAATGTGGGTGTACTCTAAGTGAATGAACATATCACATGCTGCACACTCTGAACAATCAACTGTCAAAAATATTGAGGATGTTAACTCCTGACATTCCAAGGCTGACTCTCCTGCAAGATAAATGTTTGGTACAATGAGTATGGATGATACTAAAATTTCTTAATTAGCTTTTATATATCTGAGAGTTTGTAGGTTAAATATTACAAAAAGTAAAACACAATAGAGAGAAATAAAACATATTGTCAAACAAACAGAATGGCAGACGACAGGAAGGAGTCTTACATATTAGCGATCTCTGTCAGAGTTCAGTGCACTCTGTTCACTTTAACACGGTCAAGGTCTCATAAACTTTACAATGACAAATGAACTTGGGCTAATCAACACATAACCAATATCCTGAAATAGGTTGAGGTCTGTTCCATTAAAATGCACATGGGATCCCAGGTAAGGCACAATGAATTTGAAGTTGTCATCAAAAAGTTGCAATTTATAATTCTGTATTATTTTATTCAGAAGACACTGGCATATATTTTAAATAAAAGTCCCTTAATGGGATGGATGTTCTACTAGCTGATACAATTATTTCTTCCTTTAAACTATTAAGTGCTGAAACCATTTTTGATATTTTTCAACAGCTTAAGATTTTCAAATTAGCTGCTGTGGTAGACACACTGGATGTCAACTTGTCATTATTTTTATTTAGGAACAATAAGACATTCTAACAATTCCTTTGGTGGATAACCCATTTTGATATGACTTTCCATTTTGGAGGTGTAATGAAAAGAAACTTTTCAAGAATGGATGCCATGGTGGTCACACTGGATACCAGATTCATACCATTCTATTTCATATCAACCAGACATCATACAAAATCTTTTGATGAAAGCACAATGTCAATATAACCAGCCATAGGAGAAGTAGTGATAACAATATTTTCAAGATGGCTGCTGTTCTATTTGTATTTTCAGATCAACACCATTTTCAATTTTGATAAAATATACATGATAAGAAGTCTTTTGGAGGAAACACCATGTCAATATTACTTTTAATGAGAAGGATTAGCAATAACAAGAATTTCAAGATGACTGCTGTGGCAGCCATATAAAACTAAATTTTGACACCATTTTCATTTAGAACCAACTTGACACCATAAGAAAACATTTCATGAAAATTCCATGTTGATATGACCATACATTCATGAGTAGTGATAGGATTTTCAAAATGGCTGCTCCAGTGGCCATTTTGGCAATCAAATCATTGCCATTTTCATTCAGGACAAATGATACATCCTAAGAAATCTTCTATCAGGGGGAGTACAAATAACAACATTTTCAAGATGGCTCCTATGGCAGCCGTATTGGACAACAATTGTCCCCATCTTCTTTCAAGACCAACTAGATATTTCAAGTCTTTCAGTGAGAACCCCATAATGATAATACCATCCAATCAGTATGTTGGTCATACTGCTGCATTTTTTTTTAGGACTGTATATTGATCTGACCATCCATTTTGTATAAGCAGTGAAAACAATATTTTCAAGACAGTCACTATGGTAGCTATTTTGGATGTCTGCGCAGCATCATTTTCATTGTAAACATTAATATTTTTAATCTTGCTAGACTATGATAAACTACCAAGACACTGAGAATGTTAAATAGAATGAGAAAGATATGCTGCAAGTAATCCTTCTCTCATATCAAAAGGAATGTAATTAACTTTGGAAAGAAATACTGCAGGTACTACTCTGGTCAAATGAAATGAAATGTAATTAACGTGGAGAAAGATATGCTGCAGGTAATGTTTCTGTCAAATCAAGTGAAATGTAATTAACTTTGAAAGACAAAGACACTGTAGGTAGTGTTTCAGTTGAAAAGAGTGGCATAAAATTAACTTTTATAGAGAAAGACATACTGTAGGTAGTACTTCAGTCAAAAAGAGTGGCATGTAAATTTAGGAAAGAGAGACATACTGCAGGTAGTGCTTCACTCAAACATTTCACCTCACTTTCAGATCATAATAATTAAGACTAAAATGTACCCCTATCAGCATTTAATTGAAATAAGTGGTTACATGCAAAAAAGTTGATAATGTATATTTGATAATGAAAGGATATAGATATTTATGAGTATGAGTCATTAAAAAGGACAATCAATACGGTGACTAATACTCAAAAAATCATCTGTCTGGTTGGGGTTTTTTAAGTTTCAAATAAAGGCATATATATGTTCTTACCCAAGCATCCCATGTTCCCTGGCCTGTATGTGATACAAGAACAACAGTATTGCTTGAAACATATTGTTTCGACCCTGAAGAAAATAAAAAAGAAAATAAGTGTAAGCATTTTATTAAGGCTTTCCAGAAATAAACTGAGAAGTTGGGGGATGGGGTGTCAGAAGGTGCATATTTTTATTTTTATCCACCCATCACATTGCGACTTGAATGGTCAATATAAAACACTTATTCTTGACTAATCTCAATCATATTTATTAATAAGCACCTTCCAGCCAATGAGCTTCACTTTTGTTATCTAAGGAACAGAGACATTTTTATATATATAGTCCAACACTATATCATCACGGGCTCTGTATTATCGCGACAAACTGAATTTTCTGATTAATTTTTGACATATTGTCTAGTAGTTGTTTTTGTATGTAAAGTTTATTCTGTAATGATGCAAATATCTTATAGCGCAATTTCCTCTAAAATGTCTACATTTTTATAATTTTACAATGAAAAAGAAATTATATCACTTTTTTGTAAAGTGCATGTAATTATGTTGATCACAAAACTCCAGTCAAGCTTGCTATACCTGCACTCAGTGTATGGTCTGATGTTTGATACTTATAGGTCATATCCTGATAGTGACATACATGTGATTACACAGTTAAGGTTACAATTTGATTTTATGGTAGCCATTATGGACCCAAATTGACACAACGCTGCTAATAAGCCTACTTATCCAGCATAAATAGGAAAGTAATAATAAACTACTTTGAAAATTTGTAATATTTAAATAATAAAAATATTAATAAATAATATATATATATATATATATGACCACATTGCACTTAATTCAGACAAAGTGATACATATTATTTAAATACTGTTATCATGGATTTCAACTTAACTGACATTGTATTCAATTTAGTCATTGAATTCTTTATCTTGGTGAAAATTTTCAGCCAGTGCAAGCGTGGATGTTACATCTTATCACCAAGTTGAAATTTGTGTTTATTATATTATGTTCATGCTTCCATACATAATTTAGGTAAATACCATGATAAAATAGAGTTGTTCCCCCCTGGTAGGGTAATCTGGGTTAGCCACCATATGCAGCTTTATTTAAATTAACGTGATTGGATTGACCAATATCTTTCATAGAAATAAAAGGAAAAATCAAAGACACTTTAAAATTTGTAACAATACAGCAACAGCATCGGTTTTATCGTGTACCGATAACAACATTATGAACTGTGATAATACATTATTCCCGGCTACCAAATGGGAGTGTACAAGGTATGATCAGGCTATGCATAATGCATAGTCTGACAAAAATGCTATTTATTCAGACTGGCAGTATTATTTGCTGCCTTTGTCAAAAATGGAAATCATTTTTGGTGACCCTTGCCTCACACCTGTTACACATTATGTTTCAGAGTTATTGTCTTGATGCCCACTACTTGAAGTAACAAGAACCCAAAGACAACTTAAATGACAGGATACATTTACTACAGGTTGTCTAATGCTGCTAAATGAGTTTTACAAGAGAACATATGTTGTAAAGTGCAATTCTGAATACAATGAGCAGCAAAAGCACATTTGTCTCCCTCAATGCCACAGTTATCTCAATCAATATTATTACACCAGGAAAAAGAATGAGAAAGAAATTGGGGTGAGCATGATCTGGGGAGATTATCATCATTATATAAGATAAGAATTCTTTATTTCAGACTGCATAGTCCATACATCTAAATTAAAAGATCGATATAGAGTAAAACATTGTAAACAAAAGAACATATATATCATATGTACAAGTATAAAGATACATTTACAACAATTAATTGCACCCTGCATTGTTAAAAAATGAAGTTAAGTTACACATTTAAAGAGTAATTTGTTCCATCTACTAATAATATGAGAATTTAAATGAATGTCATAGTTCCAAAGTGATTTCAATATACAGTTTTCACTATTTGACAGTCTTGTTATCATTGAGAATACACTTTCTCATTACTTCCTTATATGTATGTGTGTGTGTGTGTGTGTGTGTGTATATATATGTGTGTGTATATATATGTGTGTATCTATATGTGTATATATATATATATATATATATATATATATATATATATATATATATATATATATATATATATATTTGTGCCCAACAAGCTACTCTGGGTACAGGCCTAGTGAGTCATTTAGTAAATTATATTAAAACTGCTAGTATTCTTGAACATCATAAGAAAGATGCATATAATACTGAGATGTACCATTTGTCTATGTTTTTACATGCATTTATGCTATAGTATTATAGAAATGTTGTCCAACAAATGAAAACACATTGTAGCAGCCTCTTAAAAGTTCATCAGATACAGCAATAATGAAGGTTTTCAAGACAGTTCACCACAGTACTATTTTCTTTTAGGATAAAGGATAAACTAGATATCAAAAGAAGTCTTTCAAGAAAAACCTTAACGTTGATATGACCATCTATTCACTAATACCAATAACAAAATTTTCAAGATGGTCACTGGTGACCATACTGGCTGTCTAAGCTACATCATTTTCATTTTTTCAAACAAGACCTTTGGATCGAATGAGTGTGCAAAGTTTTAATTCTGCTGGTCAATGACCAACAGAGCTAAAAATGGACAATTCTTCTGATCAGTGACCTAAAGCAATAAAAATGGACAAATCTATTCATCAATGACCTACTGAACTAAAAACTGACAATTCTACAAGTCAATACAGCTAAAAACTAAAAATTCTTCTGGTCCAAGACATACAAAGCTGAACACAGACAATTCTTCTGGACAATGACCTACAGCATTAAAAAGTGACAATTCTTCTAATCCTACCAAAATGTCTACTAATAGCACTGATTTAATATCCTCTTTGACTTTTAAGTTTACATATGTAGATAAGACATGTATGGACAGTACAAAATATCATGGGTTCAGAATACCATGTCTAAGAATTCAGTGAGGAACACAACTCTGAATGGGTATGAGTCATGTCTTTTGGTAATGGCTATGGCACCATACATACCAACCTCTCAATGTATTAGCATAATTTTGCTAATGTTAGTGGCAGAAAAGCATAAAAAGCTTAATCTATATATCACCAGTACTAATATTCGAACCCCTACTTGACTATGGCTATTACACTACATGCCACAATTACATCACACTGTATGAAAAATGTCAATTTATATTTTTTACTATCCTGGATCTGCAGGTCAAATAAAACAATGGGCATAATTGATTTGGACTAGAACCAAAAAAAAATTTTTTTTTCCTATGCAAATTCAAGATGAGAGCACAAAACATACTGAAAATGTATTTATATTCAACACTCACTTTAACTAGTCTACATCATATGTGTCTAACTTTTGCTGAATGATCATAAAGTTCATATATTCTGTCTTCAATCAGATTGCTGTTTTAAATCACTCTCATATTTATACAATGGTGTTGATTTGTCTTATCAGATAGGTCTTGAAGTTTAAAAAGACCCATCTGCTCTAAGAATTTTCATCAAGTCAATCCATTAAAGCCCTTAATATCTGGTGTCATTTTTATTCAAATATAGACTGGTCCACTAACCAATTTATCATCAATATAAAAAATCTGCTGAGACAAAATATCAAAATGAAGAAACGTGTTTTCTTGGAAATGGGTCATATACAGATGCTATAAATAAAAAATTTGGAAAGTACATATAGGTCTATGATGGAATAATTAGCTCTTACACTATTTTTATGCAGCAGCCTTTCATTTTAAAATATTTTCAAATTTTTATGATGAGTGGAATTAAATGGTAAGAAAAATTACAAACATGACTTTTATTTTTTTTACTTTCCTTAACTTTCTAATGTACCAGAAATTCATATACAGGCAAGTGTAAGATGTAATTCTGTGAAAAAGCATATTATGTCAAAAGCGTAATGGTTGGCATGTATGTGGCACATGTGATAGTTGTGACATTTGGTGATGAAGATTTGAATTTAAGCTTTATCATGTTTGTCATTATAGGTTCCATACTGAAAGTTTTGACAACCTTTTACATGAACATTAAGGCATTTCTTTCAGTGCCCTGGGTCGTGTCATTTTGTTGAAATTTAATAAAATGTACTTCTGATGGACAGTGAGGATAATGACACATTAAATGTGTTGTCATATTTGCAAAAAAGCAAATGGTTTGTCATTTGTATTGCTCCCTAATTCCCTTCAGAGTAAATATTCCAAATTAAGCCCTTTTATTTAACAAGTTTTATTTATTAGCTGCTATGACGAATATGGCACTAAGACAAGAGGAAGACAGTGGTGCACTCAAAATCAGTCTTGAATGCTTGAATACAGTGGGAAAGAAAAACAAAACAATATTACATTAATACTATTATATTTATATCACAATATAACATATCAGGCACATTGTATTGCAATATTACCAGTAGACTGTTATACCCTTAAAAGTACTATCTTGGACAATATTTGTTAAAAAGTATGGTGCAATATTTTGCTAAAATTATTTCTACAAAAAGAATTCTTACCTTTGGTAAATTAAATACATTATTCTTTATGATGACTTGAAAATGGGGTGGATTAATTGCTGACTGGTATATAAGAAAGTTGTCTTTCTTCTCTAAATCTGAAACATACAACAATTGTCAATAGTACCATAATAAGCAAAATGAACTCACATATTTAACTAGAAATCTTTAGGAAGGTCCCTTTAAAGCAAACAGACACATGCCCATATGAAACAGCAAACACTGTATGTGTACATGCATTAAAAGATTAAATATCAGTTAAGAGGAGTCATTACACAATTGTGCAATTAAACGTTCAAGATGTCTTTCAGGTACTCTTCAACTTTAACAAAATAAAATATCAACTGAAGCTATTACCTTGTACTCGAGATATCATTATAAGGAAAGGTTTCCTCCATTAAGATATAATAATTAGAAATGGTTTCCTCGCTGCAGGAAATGGTTTCTTCTATGGAGATATCAGAATAAGAAATGGTTTCCTCTATGGAAATACTATAAGAAATGGTTTCCTACATGGAAATATCATAGTACGACATTTGTTAAGTAAATATTCAGCAGAATACCAAGATATTACTTTGCTAATATCATTTTCTGTAGATAAGCAGTGAAATACCATCAATAATAGTGAAATGTATCACATAAAACAGCTATTAAACATTCAGTTGATTAATGATATCAAAAATAATGTATACTGAACATAAATAAACATTTTATACACATATTAGTAAAACAGCTCTATAACATTCTGAACAAGATAAAAAAAATTCATGAATGGCCTTTATTTTTAGCTATGTTAAGTTTAGAAATATCAATATGAAGTAGGCTCATTAGGAAATAATAGGTAAATAAGTACTTAAATTATTTGGAAATTTATCTTTGACATTTAAAAGCAGATTTTTCTTTCTTCTGTAAAACACATAAAACAACATATGAGATCATTTTTCTAAAGAAGATTTGTATCAGTTATATGAATTTAGTATTATCTGAATGTCTTTTTAATTGTGATACCCTCAGTCCATCTGTCTGTCCATCAAACCTCCTCCTAAACCAGTGGGTGAAATTCACCAAACTTTGAAGTCATGTTGACTATTTACTAACCAAATGTGTGAGGATGTCATCTTTGGCTCCTCTCCCTAAAGTTTCTTGGATGGGATCAAATGTGAAATGGGGGATTATTTTCATTAACAAGGACATAGTAAAATACTTTCAAACTAAACTTCATTGTATTATTCTGTCTAAACAGGAAAACACATCATATATAAGATGAACTCTGCAGTAAGACATACCCATCATCTATGTCATAAGCTGGTGACACTGGAGTTAGGAGAGGGTTTTACAATATGCATTTGAAATGTAATCAAGCATTGGGGTTTGTTATGATTTGTCATTACAGTCGCTCTAGTTTTCCACTGGATACTAGTTTTCTCATAACATGTACATGGCTGCCACAAATGTAAAGATCCAAAAATCAATGATTTTTCCATAGGCACAACAAAATTCTGCCCCCAGTTTAAAAATTTAGGTACAAACAAAAATGCTTTTTTTTGCAAAACCAGGAAAACTTATTTCCATGAAAACCAACTTTGCGAGTAAAGTATGTTTCTTTTTGCTAACATGATCATAATACATAAGGAATATACCAATTACATTTCAAATCCTGCCTTTACATGCTAGAAAAGACATTACTTGTATCTTTTTGGATTGTTTCACAGCAGAAGTGATAGACATCTGCCTATCAAGATAGCAGGTGGAGTAGAGTCATCTCCCCTTGAAAAGAAGACCTGGTACCAAATCCTGTCATTCATCAGTTACTAATGAAGTAGATCTGCATACTCTTCCATGAAAGTAACAGCCACAAGAACTTGGGAAGCTGTGCCTGTATTAATACTGGCAAGTATTATGTAAGACACCTATCTATGGCTGTGTAAAACTTAATTTCAGTAAGCAAGTCTAAATTGTTTTTTGCATAATTATCTAGTGGAAAGAAAAGTTAGTTTTAGTCCTTTTGCTCTATATTTTACCTGAAGACCCAGGGAGCAATGCTAAGTCAAAAGAGAATAGTTTGAACTGATAATCTGTATTAATGAATGCAAACCACAGAAATTTTCAGGAAGACTTACTGTTTGGGGAGATGGTGAAGGGAACTGAGTCTATCCATGCCACAGCACAATGATCTTGAGAGTTTGACTCTTACCATGGATCTAAGATGGGTGACAGGTGTCTAGGAAGAGTCATCACAGCCAGTACTGGATCAAGATAGAGCTGGGATGAGTGAGGGATCTGGTCTGTGCCAATCTACAATACTTCTATCAGTCCATACTAGACTGAATGAGTGAAAGATTCACCAAATCCAGTGCCAGTTATGCTAGGCTTTTATGACAAAATCTGGGCGGGACATATCATAGTTTAATGTCAAATCCTGTATTTAGAATACAGGACTGGGTATACTGGGGCAATATATCAGATGTTGAAGGCTGAGCTAATGCTGTACAAGAGCTGTGCCGATGTCTGTTATTAGCTGTGATTACCACTGCCAGAAATGGGGTGTGTCTGTGATGAGGATGCACGTACTACTAATTGAAATGGGTCATTATACACTATTACAATGGCCCCAATAGGTACTGCCAAGATCTGATATATTTGTGGCAATTAGGGCACTGTGTGAAGCTTGTGATGACCTCGATTACCAAATTTCTTTCAATAAGAGAGCTTTGTGCCTCATAATTTGGTAAAAAGAAACTTTGTGATGGAAGCTGCTATCAACATCAATGGTTTGGTGTATGCATCCTTGAATGATTACTTCTTAGTTACTCCATTTGACTTGCTTAGTTGTTTGGATGTGATTGTTGTCAATTTGCCCAATGGTATACATCACATGTATGGTCTAAATCTGATCCCCATACAATTCATACAGATTGTAATTGTTGTCAAAAAGTCTGAACAATTTTTATCCCATACAATTTTTAATTCTGTCCATTGTATTGACACCTCTAAATAAAGAATTACACTGGCAAACACATGTGAAATCAGACAAGAACCTGCCAACCCTAACAAAAACTTCTCAGTATGGCAGTGAACATTTTTCTACTACAAGTTCAATCAATTTTCATTAAGGTGCAATAAGATATGTACTGCTATTGTTGACTTAGAAAAATGTATTTTAAAAATTTAGAAGTGTGATCTGACACTAAAGATGTGAAGGCAAATGTTATGTTGAAGAAACTGATTTGTAAAGTATACTTAGACCTCAATTATAGTTTCAGAAACTATAGTTCTATTTTATAGTTCTATGCTAATTTTTTAACTTTTTCTGATGCTTACTGTTCCTTTCATCTACAAAGTATTTTTTTCCTCAGATGTCATTTCTTGAAAATGCAATGATAAAAGCTTTATTATGCAGGCCTCTGCCATACTCTTGTCAAGTTCAACAAGATCCCTGACAAACTCCACTGAACCTAATATGAAACCATAACCTGGGGTCAAACATGGGCAAGACTATATCCAGATCTGACCACAATCATCACATTTTCATAAATTTTGCTCTTATTCTGTAAGTCCATAATTTAAGGGTCATTTCAGTAAGACTTGTCGTAAAATCATAAGGGTTGGCAGACTGGTAATTAATTGAACTTACTGTGAAGGGGACATTATAAAAATAAATTCCAAGGTAAATTACATGAATGATATTACAATGCGTGATAATATAAATTATTAGACCGAATGAATAAAACAGGCTTGAGTAAAAAGCTTCTCTTAAAGTACTGTAAACCATAAGATAGGTAATTAAGATCATGTCAACAAGCTATCTGATGATAAAGTCAAACCCCTAAAAGCAATAATTTTGTCAACGTATATAAAAATACACCTATATAAAAAATACAACTATATAAAAAAATACACCTATATAATTTCCCTATGGACAAATTCAAATGAAAAAACATCCATGAATAACCTCAACAGATGAAAAGTACAATTCAGTATTTGCAAGGCCTCAGG
Source organism: Potamilus streckersoni (assembly GCA_016746295.1). Taxonomy (NCBI): domain Eukaryota; kingdom Metazoa; phylum Mollusca; class Bivalvia; order Unionida; family Unionidae; genus Potamilus; species Potamilus streckersoni. The sequence continues at coordinate 1,915,349 of JAEAOA010002240.1, forward strand.
AAAGAACATGTTTACAGTGCAAGCAAAATTATCAACTGATGAGAAGATGGTATTTTGGGGATAATCCCTTCATCCAAGGGGCACCACCCTAATCTGACTTCAACCATGGCAACCAGACAAACTTTGGAGTACTTCTCTTGATAAAGTAAACCAAAAAGATGTTGTAAGTGTATTTTTAGCTTTAAAAGGGTTGGAGTTACTAACATATGTTAGGTATTAAATTTTAAGCAGAACACAAAAATAGGTGATATTCACAGCAAAATCAACATATATTAAATGTCAAGTGGGTAAACTGAGAGACCCTGAATGTAATATCCAGAAACATGAGGCACCCTGTGATTTCATACGTTTCTTTACAGGTGATGTAATATATCCATATTCATATTCTGTTATTCCAGGTATCTGACTCCAGATTGTCCCAGACTAAAACTTGTTTTTGATAATAAATAGGCTGCCATGCATCTTAAACATATTTTTTTAATATTATTATTTTCAGGAACCTGTGCAAATGCCTTATGTCTTACTTGGTTTGTCTGGTGTCTTCATGAAGTACTGGTTGGTAAAAGTTTTACCATCAGGGTATTTGGGCTGGGCGGGTAGCCTGGAGTCCAGATATGTACAAAACAAGTGCATCACAAGCTGAAAATATCCAAATTTGAGTTTTCTGACATTTTGCCATCTATAATACCGTATCATCAGTATTTGAAAATAATATTAAAATGGTTAACATACACAAAACTGACATTTTTTCTTTAACACTCGTTTCAGATTATAAAGCTTAGTTTCAAGAAGACACTCATGGCATCTCTATGGATCCAACTGGGTGATGCAGTAAATGTTTTGTGTTTGCTTTCAGTGTGATTGATCTGTAAAAAATGGCTTGTAAGGTTGCAGTAAACAATGGTCCAAAAGTCTGTGGAAGTAAGAACTGAGACAAATGTGGATTTCAAATGAGAAGTTCATAATAATGGAAATTTTTTATGTTTAAGAATGTCTGACTCTACAGTTTTAATTTGAAAAATTATATAGCAGGAAGTAGTGTGGAAAATGCACCAAAATCAAGCCTCACTTAGTGAGAAGTGTCATGAACTATCATGAAAAGACTGTGTGAGATATTACTACTGAATTCAATGAACATTGAACTGATTCATCCTATGTCTGTTCTGCAAATTTTAAATAAGATTTCTTTAATTGTTGTATAAAAGATATGTAATGGAAAGCATCTTTAAAAAGGGATGCTCATTCAGTTATGTTTGAAGAATGAGACCTACAGTCCTGATTACTTGTTCTCTTATGTCAATGTGGGGTTTCTTTTTAAATCACATGTTGTGGGTTGAATCACGTGTTACAGTTTAGTAACCCTGTGTGTGCATCACATGTTATGGTGTAGGGACTGTGTGTGTGTGCATCACATTACAGTGTTGGGAAAATGTGCATGCATTATATGTTATAGTGTAGGGACCCTGTGCGTGCATAATGTTATGGTGTAAAAAGCTTGTGTGTTCATCATATGTTACAGTGTAGGGACCCTGTGGGATGCATTACATGTTACAATTTAAGAACCCTGTAGAAGCATCACATTACAATGTAGGGTCCCTGAGGGTGTATTGCATGTTATGGTGCAGGGACCCTATCGGTTCATCACATGTTATGGTACAGGGATCCTGAGGGTACATTACATGTTATTGTGTAGAGACCTGTGCATACATTACATATTACAGTATAGGGACCCTGTGTAAAGTTGGTGCAATCATTAATGCTGAAAAATACTATGACATTCTTGATCAATATCTACAACATATTTTAGCAAGTCAATTCAGTAATAAACCACTCTTCAATTGAGCAGACATAGTGAAGGAGGATCAATCTGCTAACAATAGTTTTGATGTATTACATTATTATTATTATTATTATTATTATTATTATTATTATTATTATTATTATTATTGATTATTATCTCACTGAATACAATAGCTACAATCTTTGACTTTTAATCAAGTGATCACTAGATATTTTGCTTGAATCATTTAAAACCAAGATGAACTTGTATATGATATTTGGATTAATTTTAATACTAAATTTGCCACTGTATGATGACATTTGGATTCATTTTATTCCAGAATATCACATATAGTCAGAAACTTTGCTCACTGGACCTGGTAGGCACAGTTTAAATTTTACTCCATACTCCATTGGATTCTGACACAGATTCCTCCAAATAAATAACATAAAACCACAAAAAGTTAAGCATTTTTTTAATTACATGTTGCTTTATGCAATTTTTGATAAGGTTACTTGTGTCCTTCATCATAAAATATTTATGATATTGGTGTTTTATGCTGTCAAACAAATAAACTATAAAAAGTGCATGATTAAATCAACAAAAGAATTTTTCAAATGTATGGTGTTGGATCAGAAAGTAAATCTAAATATAACCCAATATCAAAGTTTTAGACAAGACATTCTGGATATCTGATAATTCTGATTTGCACTGTATATATGTTACATTTTTCAAGTATCTATTCAAATCTTTATCTGTAGTGATTAATACAATTTTAAGTACACAATTCCTACTACTTTCATATGCATTAAGATTTTTCTAACATGAACATGAAGCAAACTTCCAAATTAATTTCTTCTAAGCTTTACACTAAATATTTCACTAAAGTTTTCTCTTTACTTTATTTTACATCATCTGATTTCATCTTCTGGACTTTATTTTATCTCATCATATTGCCCATGCACCTCACATAGAATTTATACATTAAATTATCTCTTCTCACATTGTCCTTAACTTTTTATAGAAGAAATCAAGAAAAATATAAATTAGGACTTAACTATTATCATAATATGTTTTAATAGAATTCTGATAAGTAATTAGCTATGAAAAATGCTTATCTATGGTATTCAAAGCAACAATTTGAACATACTATACATGATGTGGAGGAATTTAAAAAACAACAACAATCTAAATACTAGATGATCTAACAATGACACCTAGTGATCAGGTGACTATAATAATTTGTGTTTTTCAGTACTAGAATTATGTGCCAAAGAATATGTATGATCCTGGTGTCTCTTTCATCAATTGTTTTAGTCTTACAATATTATAATCCATGTCAGAGAAAAGATTTGATCGTGGTGTCTCTTTCTTCAATTATTTTTGTTTTACAGTACTATAATCTGTGACAGAGAAAAGTTATATCCTGGTGTCACTTTCTTCCATTATTTTTGTTTTACAGTACAGTAGTCCCCCTCTTGAACGGCCCCCCTCACCAGCGGCCACCCACTCTTTACGGCCAAAATCTGAAGGCACCAATAAATTTGTGTTCAAAATTACCCCTCACGAAAGACCACCCGGCTAATGCGACCAGCGGCCAGCAAATTTTTGCAAAAACATAAAATTTACCCCTCACAAGCAGCAGCATTTTATTTTGTAATAGGTATCAAAACAATTTTTTTTCTAATTGTGTTAAGTAATCCGATTTCAGTTTCCCGATGTCAGATTTTCATTCTTCAAAAAAGTGTTCTACAGGTTCCACTAAGTAATATTATATCCTTTACACCTCACAAGAAGCCACATTTATTCCTTAAAGCCGAGAAAGACTATTTTATTCCTTACCTAAAGGTATTCCGTATATCCTTACTTCATGTTATCATAAGATGTCTGGTTTATCCACTGATAATTGTCAAGATTACACTTAGTAATAGTAGTAACATCGGAGAAGTGGCAATATTGATGGACAAGACCAAAGTCGGCGCCAAAAATGGTTTGATAGCCTTTATGGCTTCCCTTTGCAGGATGATGAACTTACATAATTAATGGCTATTACTCAACAATTGTAAAGTTTAACGGCCACGATGTGCTATTGTTCAGATCAAATCGGTGTACTTATCCCAGCCGTTTTTCACAGAGTAAAAAAATAAATAAATATGAAACAATAGGGTACCAGACTGCGACTAATGAATCATGTGACAATCGCTGCCTTTAAAAATATATGGCATTTGTTTAAATGCAGAAAAAAATGTTTTATCAGTCTTGTAGTTGCAACATTGATGATTATAACTGGACGTAATGTCAAGATCACATGGTCAGCATTGGCTAAAAAGAGAAACAGGGTACTAGACAAAGACCAAAAAATCACGTGACACCACAACTTTGTCGCTTTTTTACGAAGAAAGAATTTCGTCCGCTCAACAAATGTGTTGTCTGCATAATTAAATCGCATACAGTTAGCAACATCGGAATAACTCATTACCAAACAGTGACATGTCATCACATAAACGAAGATGATTATTTCAGAAAACGTCGGTTATTATAGTCTACAATATCAGGAGAGGTGGGGAGGGGGACTGGTCAAACAAATTTAGGTAGAAAAGACTCGAATAAAACAATTTTATATTGAAAAGACTCGAATAAATAACATCGTAACCGATAAGTTATTTAGCAGCAGTGGGAAAATGGAGCAAATGGAAAGAGAATTGTGTATGTACCAAGATTCAAATGACGTTTTTGAATGGTTCTGCAATGTGCATGACAACACCTGCTTGCATATCACGCTTATGCCAAGAATAAGAACTATTAATTCATATTCAGTTGAAATAAGTCAACTATTATAGCACAAGAACCATTAAATATTTAATGTTGCTTTTAAACGAAGATATTAAATGATTTGAAAAATGAAGCTTTCTTACTACGTACATATACTAATCACAAAAAATTTAGTCCCCCTCTGGAAAGGCCACCCGCCTTATAAGGCCACTTTCCCGGTGCAGAAGGGGTGGCCGTATAAGAGGGGGACTACTGTACTATAATCTGTGACAGAGAAAAGATATGATCCTGGTGTCAGTTTCTTTCATTATTTTTGTTTTACAGTACTATAATCTGACAGAGAAAAGATTTGATCCTGGTGTTTCTTTCTTGGGAAATCATTACTTACTAATAACCCTAAATAGCGCCAGATAACATCTGGCATTAACCAGTCCTAAACAGATGAATGATGGCAATGCAATTGGTTTATTATACATGATTAAATCTGCCAAGAGGGTACTGGATTTTTTTTAAAACAATGACACCTGCCAGGAATAACAGCCAAACAATCAGTAGGCAGTTCATTTCATTGATTTTGCATAACAGCAAGGAAACTTATCATTGGCCATGACAATCAAAATCTAGTTGCCTAACCAAGATGTGACTTTGATACAATTGGTTGCCCAGCTAAATTCTTCCCTAGTAAAACAATTTCTGAATGTTGAACACCACAACTTGTGACAGTAAAAGCCATCATATATTGTCAGACCTTTGTTGCCGTTACATCCAGTTTCACCAGATCCACTTAAATATTACCATTAAAACTCAGCTGGCACAATAATAGCACCCTTAAGATTTAAAAAAGGAAATTTTGTACTAAATTATGTTTCTCCAAAATATCATATTAATATTATGAATTACTTCTGCTTTCTTCGGAATCCAGCTAGCCCAAAGACATATAGACAAAGAGAAGTAACTCTTACCAACTGCTTCTCAATACCCAACTAGGTGGCACTTCATATACTAGATATAAGCAGTTTTAACTTTAGCTGTAGGAAAGGGTGTGAGGGATTTACAGTAATATGATTGGGTATGTACTTTTAAAGAAACATAATTTACTATAAAATTTCCTTTCTTCCTCAAATACATTACCCAATCATATTAATATTTAATAGCAGAATAGGTCTGAGGAGGAAATACAGAGCATTCAACCTCTACCTACAAGTACCTAGTGGAGTCTCTACTTTTAAGGGTGGAACTCCCCTAACTACAGTTGACAAAACTTAAAATAACTGTAGATACATGTTTAAGCAGGGGCCCCAAGTGGCAGAGTGGTCTAAAGCACTCTTCATTACGGATCACTGACATCTCACCCAAATCTGCCTGTGTTCGAGTCTAAGATTCGGCAAATGTGGATATGTGAGAAAGCTTGCCAGTAGTTTTTCATGGGTCGGTAATTCTCTCCACGGATTTCCAGTTTTTACCTCCACCATTAATACTGGCCGCCATGTATGGCCTATCATGTGCTGAAAAATGGTGTTAAGCCCCAGAACAACATGTTTAAACAATTACTGTGTATGCTCTGCACTTGAAAAATTGAAAAATAATAACAATTAATGTTTTTCTTGGATGAATCCAATGAAAGTAGACTGATCCTACCCAATTATCAGGATTGACGATCTTCTGACTGCCTAGCAGCAACCAAAGAATCAAAAAGATTTAACTCTGTGTAAACATGTCAAGCACACTGAAAGTGGATAAAGTGGACTTGGGCATACCAACCAATTGATTTCACTGTTTTTAATCAAGTTCTGGGACCCAGATTTCAAAGAAATAGCTTGTATTTCATAAACCAAAATTTATTCTGAAATAAATCTGAGCAAGCTGACTGGATGACTCCCTTTAGCCAGAATGATAATTCTTGTGGATTTACATCCTTTATCCTTGTTTTACTTTGGGAGGAAAAAGCCTCGAGGGCCAGGCAGGATGTGTGTGCTTCAAAAAATAGATCTGGAGAGCATGTAACAGGTCCTGAAACCTTGCCTCTCTCAAAGGATCTATCAACAAGCAGGATTGTAAAATTAACTTCTGGTTGCCAGTAGAGAGAAGCCTCTTTTTAGTCATGAAAAATATCTGTCATTAAAAGTACTGAACCATCCAAATGAAACTGTTCATTGTTTAGATCTGTAGTGAGAAGCATTGAGCTCGTTTACTCTTGACACCAATGCCAAAGCTATCAGGAAGCACATCCTGTACAATAATTGCTTCAGGGGAAAGTGGACAAAGGTTCGAACTTGAGTTGTCAAAACCCATGAGGGATTGCATACATTTGGAACGGGGTCTGTGAAAGATGCTGGAATACATCAAAGTTGGTCTGCAAGCCAGAAAGATCTTTAAAGTAACAAATGTCAACTATATCTCAATGAGTCTAAAATCATGGAGTGATATCCTTTAAATGTCATTAGTGATAGCTTCTTACTTTCAAATTGAAATAATGAAAGAAGGTAGACAGTTGGGAAATGTAGCTAACAGTTAATTGACATCATTCACATGATACCAGTCAGAAAACAAGCATAATTTCCTAGATGCGTACTATTACCTGTATACTTTATTATCACAGCATTTATTTCGGGTTTTAAGCATCACAGTACTTTTTCACAGTACCAGTACTTTGCTTTTTGCTATCAATATGGAATGTATGGAAATCCCAAGGACAAATTTAATGATATTTAAAACATGTTTTCATTTTTTTGTGCAAAATAATTCCAACAATTATTATTTCTTTCACAAAATTAGTTTTGTCTGTCACAAATTAATGTCAAATATGACAAATATAAGTACAGCAATGAATCTTTAATCCCATGACATGTGCAAAATATGTCAACATGGTCACCAAGTAGAATGTTGTGTAAGATATCTGGGCCAACTGCAACACTTGCACGAATTTAAGATTTTATAACATAAGCCTTTCTTTTTCATTATTTACTAGTCTATGCTAATGTGTTAAATTTTCTTGGCTGTTGAGTTATTGTGCTTTATGGTTACTGGTTCTCTCTGATAAACATTTTGCTATGAATGTTAACATCCCACTCAACATTTCACTGCCTCTTTTATTAACAGTATAGCTAGTATATTGTATTCTTTAGTGTCAACACTTTCTTTTTTATCAAGAAGCTTAGTGTCAACACAAATGTCTTCTACTGGGTATCTTCTATAATACAAGCTAAATCATCCTACAATTATGACAACTTATGCATCAGTTAAGATACACATATGAAATTCACCTATTATAAAGTACTGGACATTTAGTTTTGGGGATTGTGGATCAATTTTTTTTCAAGACAAGATGCTTTATATTTCTTTAATCTCAAGATAATTTTTTTTCTCACAATTGGAGATAATGGACATAATATGGAGTTAAGTTTCTTTAAATCAGAGCAGGATATTTTTCCACCTATTTGTGAGCTGAAAATGTCAAATATAAAAACAACAAAACATTCCATGGACCTTCCTCCAAAAAATAAATTGGTCCCTAGTAGAATTGCAGTATACTGTGACATATATCATGGTATATTAAAAACTACTGCAGTGCACCACCAGAGAGGACAAGTACAAGAGTGAGCAAATAGAAACCACATTCAATAGGTACAAGTTTTGAATTGGCATTGAAAATATGCCTGACCTCTTTGTAATACAGAGAGAAAGACATAATGACAGCAACAAAATCTTTGACAAGGCTAGGAACATCAGTATCATAGGCATTATTTGTGACCTGTTGTTGTGGTTGTTGTTGTTGGGCTTAACTCCATTTTTCAGCACCTGATACATGGCAGCCAGTATTAATGGTTAAGGAAGAAACCGGAAAACCCCCGAAAGAACCACTGACTCATGAGAAGCTACTGCCAAGCTTTCTCTCATCCACATTCGCCAAATCTTAGACTCTAACTCGCACAGACAGAGATGAGATGGCAGTGATTCATAACGGAGAGCGCTTTAGATCTGTATTAACATGAATAGATAATGGCTGGAAGCTGATGAAAATAGACCATATTGTTACCTGATTACTGATTTGTCCAACAAGTGACCAACTATTTTGGTTATCTTCAAAGGTTGGGGTTAAACTCAAATGGAAAAACATCACCTACTTCCTCAACTTTATATACTATTCTTGTAACCAGCAGTGACAATGTTCTGAAGAGGGTGGACATGAAATATATCATCTATGCAAGCATTAAAACTGAATTCAGTCAATTGTAAGTTCAGAAATATCAAGTAAATCAGAACAGTCATCAACTTGAAGGTCCTCATCCTCATGTGTGTATGTTCCAGGGTATGTCATACCTTAAGGCAAAGTGACCGCCATGTTATCAGCATGCAATGTTGTATATCTTGATGATAAGAAAACTACAAAAGGTTATCGGGACATATTCCAGATAGGCTGTGTACTAATGTGATGTTATGTTATGGCTGGATTGGCTGGGTCAGTACTGAGGCTGATTTGGCTGGGTAGACTGCTTGAAATGGGTCAGATGGACAGTCAGAAAATGGCTGGAATGGGCCGTAAAGTCTAATAAGACATCATTGCTGATGGTACGGGCAAAAAGTAATTGAGAACTGAATCCATTCCATGTCAGCTGTGTCTGAACAGTTAGCTGAGTGGCTGGACAGTTGAGAATCAGAGCGGCAAATAAACCACCAAAAACAAATGCTCGCCAGGTCAGCTAGCAATTCATAAAACGCTCATATATGCCTGGCTTCATCATCTTCAACATGCCAGGACTGGGATGCTTAAGTTATACCCTGTGGGTTGCCTAAATTTCTATGATGAAACTTCGTCATATTTGTTTGCCGATATTCTTGTTGACATAACTTAATGACTGATACAGATCATTCTAGACCTCTATTGATGTCCATTTGCAATATGTCCTCTCTATGAGATAATTTAATGGGTGGAAGAAGAGGCACTACCATATCCCCCACTAAACTAAATAAAGAGTAAGAAGTAGGAAATAAACTTAAAATATCTTGATGACTAAATTTGGATAATGCTCTTTCTTCCTTGCCTTCAAGTTTTTTTTAAGAACATTGGATCATAAGTCTTCTATCTATAATGAACACACCTTGCCGGTGTTAGACAATGAGCATTTTGTGCAGGCAAGGCAGGACTTGTGACTGTTTTTTCCACCTTAAATTGCCTGCACTTTACATTTAATAGCCACATTGTCACATACTATCTTATATATAAAGAACTAAATACATCTGTTGTAATACAAGGTAAGATAATGGCTATCAAATATCAAATTATGAATGCACATTTCTGCAGATGTTTAAAATCAACAAATGTCTGTGAGTCAAATGTAAAAACAGAGGCTGATTGAATTTACAAAGGCAAAATGGAACAGTAATTAAATATAAACTGATAATAAGAAAAATGATATAATACATTCTAACAGACGAACATAAGAACAAAAACAGTGTACTGGGTGTGAGCCAGCAGTGAATATAGAGTTATTGACTGAACATGTTCTCATAAAGATCTGAAAATTCATCAATATACATCAAAATGTAATATACACTACATAGAATGATTGTTATCACTTACAGTAGTACCCAAAAAGACTGCTTGATGGGAAAGATACAAATTAGAAATCAACAGACAAAGGAGGCCTTTGACTGGATACAGCAAAAGTTAAAACGGGCTATTTTCAGTACTTAGACAGCCACCTGGCTGGTAAGGGGAAGTAATCTGTAAGAGTTACTTCCCTTTGTCTATACAACATACTTGAGGGCTGGATTCCGAAGGTAGTGCAAGAAATTCCTGATGTTAACATGATTAGGTAATGTATTTGATAGAAAACAAAGTTGAAGATTTCCTGAACTTACAGCAGCATCAGTTGGCAGATGTTCTCCCCAATGTTTGCCATAGTTGCCTCCACTTGCCCAACTGAACTCGCTTATACAACCATCCTTACCTAAATCTGAAATTCAAAATGTTTATATAAATTTTAATCACTGTTAATCAGTATTATTAGTACTCAAAAGCAACTGAGTAACTTCATAATAAATACAGTTACATTTCAATTAATAATGAAATACAATAGATACATACCCTCTAATACACAGAGGGAAAAATATTAGTCACTTAATAAATATTCACTTAATAAAGACTTACTCCAGATTTTCACATAAGGGAATTCATCCTCTATGCATTACAAAAAGGGGTACTTTCAGTAGTATCTACGAAAAGACTTCCTTATACTTTGTTTCATGAATGGATGTGCAGTAACAAAAACCTATGCACTCAGCTGAGGTTCAAACCCGCAGGCAGACGCTCTAACCTTTAAGCAACCAGAGCAGTTTGACAATGATACTAGACTGTATACATTATAACTGTGTTATAGCACTGTCACTTGACTGTGTACATTACAAATGTCTTAAGATAAAGGCACTAGACTGTATACATTACAAATGTTATATGACAATAACACTAGTTTGTATATATCACAACTGTGTTATGACACTAAACAGTATTCATTACAACTGTGTAATGACAATGGCACTAGGATGTATATATTGCAAATGTGTTATAATAATGTCACTAGACTATTGCAATTGTGTTATGACAATGGCACTAGACAGTTTACAATACAACGTTGTTATGACAATGGCACTAGACTATATACATTACAACTGTGTTATGATAATGGCACTAGACTGTTTATAATTACAACTGCATTCTGACAGTCACTAGACAGTATTCAACTGTGTTATGACAATGGCACTAGACTATATACATTACAACTGTGTTATGATAATGGCACTAGACTGTTTATAATTACAACTGCATTCTGACAGTCACTAGACAGTATTCAACTGTGTTATGACAATAGCAATAGACTATATACATTACAATTCTGTTATGATAATGGCACTAGACTGTTGATAATTACAACTGCATTCTGACAGTCACTAGACAGTATTCAACTGTGTTATGACAATAGCAATAGACTATATACATTACAATTCTGTTATGATAATGGCACTAGACTGTTGATAATTACAACTGCATTCTGACAGTCACTAGACAGTATTCAACTGTGTTATGACAATGGCAATAGACTATATACATTACAACTGTGTTATGATAATGGCACTAGACTGTTGATAATTACAACTGCATTCTGACAGTCACTAGACAGTATTCAACAGTGTTATGACAATGGCACTAGACTATATACATTACAACTGTGTTATGATAATGGCACTAGACTGTTGATAATTACAACTGCATTCTGACAGTCACTAGACAGTATTCAACTGTGTTATGACAATAGCAATAGACTGTATACATTACAATTCTGTTATGACAATGACACTAGATTGTATACATTACAAATGTGTTATGACTGGTACTACAGCAGAAACAATAGGTTTCACTATTCATTACCTCAAAGACAACTGATATTTCAAACAATATTTTTTAAAAACCAAATTACTTATTTCTTGATGATTCAGAGTAAATCAAGACAAGTATCAGGTCTGGTAATGGTGGTCGTATTTGATGTCAAATTGGCAAATTATTTTACTATCCAAAGACCTTCATGCCAGGACGCTGTCAAAATTTGGTCGAAATCTGTTGTGTTGAGTGGTTTCTCATTTAGTAATAGTGGCATTATCTGATGGTGGAATGGCATCACTGGAATACTGGAAGACCTTCATGCCTGGATGCTGTCAATGTTGGTGAAATTCTGTTGAACAGTATATTAAAAGAAGCTGTTTAAAGGTTCTCCTATTGTAAGTAATGGAATTTATTTGGAATGTCAGATCAGCATCCTTGATAAAGCTGCCTGTGTAAAATCATGTGCAAACTGGTCAAGTGGTTTTGGGAAGTTGTAATAATAATAACTGTGAACAGACCATGGATGATGCATGATGAAGTTCACTCTGCCTAACAATAAACTTAGTAGATTAAATATACCTAGTCTAGATGCCCTACTAACCTTTAATTCTTTGCACCATGTATTCCTGAGGTGAAGTGAAATCAAGATAAGGAAGCAGTGAATTCAGCGTTGGAATCAGTGTTCCTTTTGTCAATTCTAAATGCTTCAATGTAGATATAGATACCTCTGAAAGTAAAAATATAAAAACTGAAAACAATCATATAAGATGAAAATTGTATAATTTAATATACTCTCAAATGGAAAAAGTTTTCAATTCTAAATGCTTCAATGTAGATATAGTACTACTGAAAAGTTAATCTGGTTCCCTGACTATTTCCACCAATTTCCACCAATTCTAGATATAGTACTATTGAAAATTTAATCTGGCTCCCTGATTATTTCCACCAATTTCCACCAATTCTAGATATAGTACTATTGAAAAGTTAATCTGGTTCCCTGACTATTTCCACCAATTCTAATATGAAACCTGGATCCAAATCAAACAAGAATGAACCAATTATCCAGATTTTTCAGCAACAAGTTCCATATTTTTTGCTTATATACCATAAGTTCCATTTTTGTAAGTCTTGTTAAAAAAATATAAGGGTTGGCAGGTCTGTGTATGTACCATAGTTCAAGAATACATTCTCATACATGTATTTCTATTATATGATATTGATTACACACTATGTTCTTGTGTATAATTTGTAAGGTAGCCAACCTTTCTAAAATCGTTTGTGCAGCTTGAAATGATGTTATAATTTAATAATGATTATCAATATGCTGTCATTTTTTTTTGGCACTGAACTATGGGAACGTCTGAACAAAAAATGACATCCATGTGAGTTCTGTCTCATATAAAACAACACCTTAAACCTTGATATGCTAACACCTGATTTCCATAACAGACTCTGATGAACTAACATGATTTCCAGTGAACATAACAGACTGATGACCTTGATTTGTTGACACTGGAATTTTGTCAATATAATTCAGAATTTGAAATTTCACTAAACATAGGTAATAATTCTAAACCATGCAATAATTCTACAAAAGCCATAACAGTTGGCATCTCATTGAAAATTAAAAATTTTCAGTGAAAACTTTAGACCCTTTCTATCCAGCACTTATATTTTTAATGAACACTTTTAGACCCTGACTATTTGACAATTATTTCTAACGAATTCCTTAAGGATCTGATTTGCGGACATGTAAAATTTCCAGTAAATAGCTTAAATTCTTATCTGCAAACACTTGTGATTTCAAGTGAATACTCTTACACCCTGATCTGTTGACATTATAATTTCCAATGGACACCTTAAACCCCAATATGCTGACATTTATGATTTCTAGCAAATACCTTAAACTCTGATTTGCCAATGCTTGTTATTTCTAGTGAACACTTAGATCTGCTGACATTATGATTTCAAGTGAACACCTTAGACCCCAATCTGCTGACAGGTATGATTTATAATGAATACCTTTAACCCTGATTTGCCAATACTTGTGATTTCCAGTGAACACTTAGATCTGCTGACATTATGATTTCAAGCGAACACCTTAGACCCCAATCTGCTGACATTTATGATTTATAATGAATACCTTTAACTCTGATTTGCCAATGCTTGTGATTTCCAGTGAACACTTAGATCTGCTGACATTATGATTTCAAGTGAACACCTTAGACCCCAATCTGCTGACATTTATGATTTATAATGAATACCTTTAACCCTGATTTGCCAATACTTGTGATTTCCAGTGAACACTTAGATCTGCTGACATTATGATTTCAAGTGAACACCTTAGACCCCAATCTGCTGACATTTATGATTTATAATGAATACCTTTAACTCTGATTTGCCAATGCTTGTGATTTCCAGTGAACACTTAGATCTGCTGACATTATGATTTCAAGTGAACACCTTAGACCCCAATCTGCTGACAGGTATGATTTATAATGAATACCTTTAACCCTGATTTGCCAATACTTGTGATTTCCAGTGAACACTTAGATCTGCTGACATTATGATTTCAAGTGAACACCTTAGACCCCAATCTGCTGACATTTATGATTTATAATGAATACCTTTAACTCTGATTTGCCAATGCTTGTGATTTCCAGTGAACACTTAGATCTGCTGACATTATGATTTCAAGTGAACACCTTAGACCCCAATCTGCTGACAGGTATGATTTATAATGAATACCTTTAACCCTGATTTGCCAATACTTGTGATTTCCAGTGAAAACTCTTAGACCCTGATCTACTGACTTTTATGATTTATAGTGAACACCTTAAACCCTGATTTGAAAATGCTTGTGATTTTCCATGAACACTTAGATCTGCTGACATTATGATTTCCAGTGAACACCTTATGTCATGAAAATGAATAAATCTATTTCTTTATTAAATACATGTACTCGGGTTTCGTTTCTTGTGTACAACTATACCTGAGGGTGATTGATGTATATTCTACATTATTTCAAAACAGTGAGTTTTGTTCATCCTATGCTGCACATGCTTCCAATGGGAAAACCCGAAAATACATGAACTGCACAGACAATGTAAAGCTACATTATCTGTGTTTAAATGCATCACAGCAAGCAAGAACCAATCGTCACATTACAAAAAGTTCTGTCAGTCGGCGAACTACTTCAAGATCTGCATATCTCCAGCTGTAGAGGTTTGTAAATTATTTCCTATATGTATTGTAAGTTATAGCTATTGTACAACCATGTTTATTTTCATATTTCAGTAGCTTCAACTTGCATAGTATAATGCTAATATTTTCTGTTCTCATCTGTGACTTGGCAAGAATTTTACAAAGCTGCAGTTAAGAACCGTTTAGTGCTATTGGATTCGTATAAATTCACCAGTTCACTTCTAAACCTGATTATTGTGTTGCAATGCAAGACTGATAATGTATTGTTTATAACTTACCATATATGTCATTATGTATTACCATATACACCCTTGTCATGTATAGTATTGGATGTAATTTTCAGCTATCTATGTTTTTGAGCTATTTCAAGCGGTTCAAGTATTTTGATGATTTTTGGAGTAATTCATGCTGATCGTTGCTAGTCATGTTGCAGGTGATCAGGTGTTTCAGACCAAAGTGGTGGGCACTAATTGCTTCTCTGACCTGGGAATCAATGGTGGTCAGTGACTATCTATAATCTTTGCTATTTTGGCCAGTGGAACTGATAGCAAAGAATGACGTCGAGGGAGTGGATATGTTGCCCCATACATGTAATCTTTTGGCCTTGGACTATTTTCAGGGTCTTGTTATACCTAGTGTTTAGGAGGTGAAGAGATACCTTGTGATATCTCCATATTATCATCTTACTATTTGAGTAAAATATCAGTTCACTATTTTGAGTGAATACTTCATTTGTTTTGCTGTTGTGTAAAACTCATTCTTTTCATTTTGTGATATATCGTGAGTCATTTTTTTGCCCTATTACCGATTAAGATCATATATTTGTTTTTCTGTTTATTGCATGAGTAGGTTCATGCAAATTATGTTAAATTGTCCAATATTTGGACCTATACACACTTGTATCAATCATATTTAATTTTTTACTTAAATCATACATCATTAAAAATTGTATTTGTATTACAATCAATATTGTTTTGTTGTTAATCTGAAATCCCAAACTCAGATATCTTGTTACACCTTAAACCCCAATCTGCTGACATTTATGATTTATAGCAAATACCTTAAACTCTGATTTGCCAATGCTTGTTACTTCTAGTGAACACTTAGATCTGCTGACATTATGATTACAAGTGAACAACTTAGAACCGAATCTGCTGACATTTATGATTTAAAGCGAATACCTTAAACCCTGATTTGCCAATGCTTGTGATTTCCAGTGAACACTTAGATCTGCTGACATTACGATTTCAAGTGAACATCTTAGACCCCAATCTGCTGACATTTATGATTTATAGTGAATACCTTGCCAATGCTTGTGATTTCAAATAAAGACCTTAGAGCCGGATCTGCTGACACTATGGCAATGACCAATTTGCCGTTACATTATGTGCCAGCAGACTTAGCTGTGCATTACTCATTTGTTTAAATTTTAATACAATTTACATAAGAAAGAAATGACTGAGCAACATTTTCTTATCTGAAAGCATACCTCCAATCTCAGTATCTTCACATCCTATCCTTGTAAGGGCTGCATTTACTGCAATTATTTCTTCACTAACACGAGAAACTATTGTCTGACATAGCCACTGAAAAAGAATATGTTAACTTCAACAGATTCAAGTTTAATTAAGTGTGACTCAAGCAATTATTAAATACAGATTCACTTTGTCCTGATGTACAGTGAAACCTGTCTTGAAGGGACACTTAAGGTACTACACAAATATCTCCTTTATAGGCAGATGTTTTGGACATAAAGGTAACATTTATATGAACATAACAAATGTAACGCACAAACATTATTGATTTTTACATCCGATATGGTTGATACAAGGATTTATGAACCCCATAAAACTGATATTCACTAAAGCAATTGACTGAATTAAATATAATTTTTCTGAAGTGGATAAATTATTGTATGACATACCCATTTATTTAGATTGATCTGCCATTTAGACAGATGCTGAATCCATATTTTAGTACAGCACACCCAGATGTAAACAATTTAGGAGTTTCATTAACTGCAAATTGATATCCTTATATGTACAGAATCAAAGTTCTATAATTGTAATTGATTTTAACTTTCATTACACTATAAAGCCAAAACTAACTGGACATTGTAAAATATGGGGCATGCAATACACACTGAACAAGATTCGAGTTTAGTTCAAGTCTGGGAAACTCATTTGACATAATATATGTGTAGTCTCTGCCAACAATTTTGATATATCCCTACACATTATGAATCTCATGCTTCCTGCCAAATCAAAACAAAACACAGGTATTTTGAACATGCATCACTCAAATCAAAGTCAGTAACTATATTATTCTATGACCTATAATTTTTGTAGGGTTTGATTTCTTTCCCCAGATTTTTAAGTGCTAAAAACTCATCTCAATGAAGTCTGAGGTGCACAGCAAATCAAACTGCATGGCAAATATTCCATGAAATGCATAACAAATCAAACTGCATGTCAAATATTCAATGAAGTGCATACTGAATCAAACTGCACTGCAAAGTTTAGTGAAGTGCATACCAAATCAAATTGCAGTGCAAAGTTCCATGAAGTGCATACCAAATCAAATTGTGTGGCAAAATATTCCATGAAGTGCATACTGAATCAAACTGCAATGCAAATATTCATTAGCACATACCAAATCAAACTGCATTGAAAAGGTAAATTAAGCATATACCAAATTAAAACTGCATGGCAAATATTCAACAAAGTGCATAACAAATCAAACATCCTACAGGATTCCTGCTATAAAATTTAGAAAAAGAGTCCTTTTTCAGACTTTTCTCAGACCAAAAACTAAAACTTTCTAGACCTAACTATGTGAAATGTTTACTGACATAATGATGGCAACAGGAGATGAAATCAGAATTTTAGAATAAATAAAAATGGAATGTTTTCTGCATGATTTGAGCAAGGTGGACCTAAAACTGAACTCAATATAGCTCTTCTGATAAATTCTTAGGAAGCACTGAAACACATGTACCATCCACCATTTGTAATATTAGTCTTGGTCACTTTTTGCAAAACAATTGACTTAATGTTATTTCAGGCTCACATTTGCATATTTGTTATGTTTGGGTATATAGAAATGTTGGGTGAACATTCAGCTATAAGAATAGACTTTCCTGTGTTCCAGGTACTTCAGAAGCCTTCCCATGCATTATTATTACTAACCCCCGCCATGTTAAATATGAATACTATCTATATTCAAGTCGTACATGTTGAAATTATATGTTGCTCTTAAAATTTAATATTTTATGCATAAATTATGTGTACAGAATTCAGAATTGAACTCATCTTTATGATTTTGTTTCAAATAAATTCCCACCATGCATCCAAACACATGCACCTATCACCATTTTAATATTGATCTTGCTCACTTTTACAAAATCTTAAGTTCTTGGTTATTTGAAGCTGAAATTTGCATAGTTCTTACATAAGGTAATATAGAAATGTTCTGTAACCATTCAGCTTTAATAATAAGTTTACATTTTCATTGTTTCAAGCATTTCCAAAACCTTTCTGTGCCTTGCTCAAGTGCCCTTCCATAATCATTTCTAACAATTCAGACACAAGTTTAAAATTATACAGTACATAATCATTAGAGTACTCTTACACATATATGTTGATCTGAAATCACAATTTAGTAAACAGAAACTGCCACTTTAGAATTAGATTATGACAAGGTAGTTGGGGTCAATATTTATATCTTTAAAATTAACGACAAAGAATAAACAAACAGAAAAATAACTTGTATTGAATACTTCCACATTCTACAAAGGATGTGAGTCACATGAACAAATTCCTGATAAATTACTCATTCATCTTTCATACTATACATGTTTTCCACTAATTTATTATTACAGTAAATCAGCATTTCTATGTTGTAAATTATGTATGTTGCAACAATAACTTTTGGATGTCAATTTTTTTTGTGCTTCTTAATAATTGAAGTTCATGGAGTAGTAATAAAGTGTGAAATCAGTGAGTGCGAGAAAAGGAACTGGCACTGAGTTTTCACCAAATATTTATGATTATTTTATTTTATAAATAAAGTGATATGTATAGATAGCCTGTTTCTTCATTATAATTTCAATATTCAGAATATATTGATACTCACAATAAATGCAATTAATTGGTTTTCTTTTCTTCAAAATAAGTTAAATTTTACATCTTTTAATCGATACTAAACATGAAAATTTTTAATTAAATAGTCCTACCAATGCCTCTAGAAATCACCCATCATTTTTTAAATACAAGTCCGAGTCTGACCTTGAAAATACACTACACACAAAAAAAAAATGTACTAAATGTTTTTAATACATTTAGCATAATAAATGAAGTGACGTGTTATGATCTGATTCCTTTGTAGAAATGTTCTCTTTATCATTATTAATTTTTGGGTGTTTTTTTAGGTCAATTTATGCCACATTGTTTACAATTTACATTTTAGGGACCCACATGCCAGGAAGAGTTAAATGTTCTTGCTAGAATGGGTGACCTTAAAAGACATGATTTGGGGGTTTTCTGAAAAAATTTTCACACTCTGTATCATTATTTTTGTAAAATGATATCCAAAGTATTTAAAAAGTAGTCATAGGTCAGCATATATATATATATATATATATATATATATATATATATATATATATATATATATATATATATATATATATATATATATATATTCATTTATTTAATTGCAATGCCTTCTGAAAACTTATATTCTCATTTATTTCTGTTGAATATGCTGTACATAAAGCCTAATGTCATATACACTTAATACTGTCAGTCGAACATTAAACCATGAATACAAGTAGATGTAATAATGTCACATTTCCAGTTTCTTGAACAACAAAAATTTAAGAATTTTTAGTCATTTTAAAAATTTTCCAGACCTTTTCAAGGTCTGGAAAGGCATTTTTAAAATTTAAGACTTTTTCCAGAATTCTAGACTTGAGTGGAAACCCTGTGCACTGCAAATTCCATGAAGATCATAGCAAATCAATCTGCATGCCAAATATTCAATTAAGTAAATTTCAAATTAAACTATATGCCAAATATTCAATGAATTGTATATATACCAAATCAAATTGCATGGTAAATATTCAACAGAAAGCCAAGGAATCATAACAGACAAAAAGACACAAAATATAAAAACAAAATAGTGTCAGATCTGTTTTTTTGTCCCTGATAATTTATAGTTTAATAAATTTCATGTCAAATGTAAGAGAAAAGAGAAAAAATGAAGTGCAAATAATGAACATAATGACTGATGGAAGGATGTGACCAAACTAAATCTGTAACCTATCGGAGTAAGATGATGTTTTGTTCACAGTAGTCCATATTTCAACTTTCACCACAACCATGACAACATAGGTGGAGTGATGCTAGAGACTTGGACTTAATTGTCAGGGAAGCTTATGGAATTTTATAACACTCTAACTTGTGCATATGAGGCTGCTATGTTTCAGCAAAGACAGCTTCTGGGAATCCAACTAACCAGATCAACAAAATAAGAAGCCATATAATACAGTGTGCCCCTGCTATAACACACTCCGTTATAACACAAATTCGGATATAACATGGTCGTAGCATAGGTACTGAAATTTCATTTGCTTTATTACCGGTATTTTATCGTAAAGAAAAAAAAATTAAGTGCCGGAAGTAAATTATGTAAAGTTTTATTATCATTTTGGAAAAGAGATTGCTTATAAATTTGAATATAAGACATTTGTGGCATGGCTCCTGACATATAATATACATGTATTTTTCTTGTACACGGAAAACATTTCTTCTCAAAAGTGCAAAAAATAATGTGAATAAAGTTTATTATCATTTTGCGGAGGAAATCATGTATGGATTCTAATATAAAACGATCGTGGCATGGCTCCTAAAACTTTTTAATTTAACAAAATTCATACAGTTTTGTGCCAAAATAAACATCGGAAATATGAGTATCTGAACCCATGGTTGAGGCTTTTGGTAACTCCAATTTTTGTTTATTATTGAAAGATGACGGCTCATATGTGTTAATGGTATTATTATTGGTCCATGAGCAATGAAGCCATCAAGTCTACTTTGTGTTTGTCTTCAATGCATTCCCAATACAATCATTGCTGAAACAATATCCATCACAACTAAGCAACAAACATTGCGGTGGTTGATAAAAGATTCTCAACTAAATTTATAGATCAAGTAATTTGAGTACATTGCTCAGCATCAAAATCAGTACACTGCTCAGCATCAAAGTCAGCAAAGTGAGCTCAACTTGTTCAAATTATAGGTCAAGGATTTATAAAAACATCAAATGCAAGCCGCCAACATTTGCAGTGTTGTTTAGTACAGTCATTTGACCAGTGAATAATTTTAATGTCGTCCATTCCCTACAAATAAAACCCCCTTGTTTATTGACAATTATTCTTGCTGTAGTCTTTTAAACTAATAGGGGTATAAGTGTTAATTAGTGGACATTTTGAATGAAAGATGAGAAACGGAAACATAAAGCTTTTGCTGTTAAAGAAAAGATTGAAACTTTGGATTGGATTAAGTCTGGTGTTAGACAATCACAATTAGCTAAAGATTTAGTTATGAATGAATCAACAATCTGAGGATGGAAGAGGGAAGAAACAAAACTAAGAGAGATGATTGTGGATATGCATGCAAACAATAGTAAAGTATTAAATATCAGAGATGAGAAAATTTAACAGTATGAAATTTATGCCATTATTTAACCTTCAGATGTACTGTTTCATCATTTATTTCATACCATTTGATATTAATTTATTTTCCATTAAATTCAGCCGAATACCAATTTGTGACAAAATTACTGACTTTTTAAAATATGTGTGCAGATATTTTCAATGGAAATACTTGTATTGTGGATTCAATGTATATGATGAGATTTACGGGTGAGTACACGGTGTTGATACTCTTCATGCTTGAAATCAGATATGTATATATAAACTATACATGTGTATGCATCAATGTGTGATTCTCTGAATAAAGTAATATATATATATATATATATATATATATATATGCAATCTGTTATCACTACAGGTGTTTTTCTCATTTAATATACATTGATTTAAATGGTAACTGTGCCAATGAAACAATGAAACACATTTTTGCACCTGCTTTTATTACCCAACCCCCTGGAAACATTGCAAATTTGTTGGGAAAGTACATGGTTGATTATAACACAGTTCGATTCATAACACGGTTGGGTTTTATGGCTCCCAACTACTGTGTTTTAGTGAGGTCAACTGTAATGTGATTTATGTGCCATGTCCTGTATGTGGAGGTGTATGAAATAGACAAGTTTCACTCTAGGTCTTATGTTAAAGCTATAACAATAATGTAAAATTTATTGTGAATATCACTGTGTTTATAATGATACAATACTGCCATGAAGATTGTGTAATAATTATTATTACACAAAATGAGAACTAAAAATAATCATGCAATTCTGTCAATATCTTGACTTTTGCAAGTAAATTAATTTACTGGATTTGGAGAAAATTCAATTGCTCGATGCAGCATAACTTTTTAAAGTTTAGTCATCTATGACTTCATGCAATTTTGACAATTAAGTTATGGGTGGAAAAATCAAATGTTTCAGTATGAGACTGGGTGTAGTTTTTCTGAATAAGGAAAATACTGCCACCTGACCAGAATTACAGGACGAGGACAATTTTAGGATTTTGTGCTCTTTAATGTAAATCTCACAGACAAGAAGACAATTTTATGATTTTTCAAGCTCTGTGAAATATTCTGTATAATTATGCAAACGATTGGTGAGCAAGTCATAAATCATAAGAAATTCAATCTCATCTAAGTTGTTATACCGAAATAAGAACATGGTATATATCACAATATGACCTGCATCTCCAACTTGTATCATAATAAACAATCAGAGTTAATACAAAACTCTGTATTTTAGATGTTTTAACGACCTGCTTACTATTTGCTTATACAAAATATTTATTAGTCTAAAACTGAAAAACTTATTGGAAAAGGCTCAATTATACAAATCATGATACAAATATTTTTATGGCTAACAATATAATCAATAGTTCAGTAGTAATATTCACCATTGTTAAAAAATTTATAGAAAATGTATAAATTCAAAATAACAGACAATACAGACCTGCCAACCCTAAAGAGATATTCTCAGTAAATCATTCAAAATTTTTCAGGAAGTTGGACCAATTTTCAGTAAGGTGTAAAAACTATTAAGTACTAGAAACAAGTAAAATTTTAATAACCATTACAGTTTATAACAATGTTTTAATTTACACCATATAGCTACTGTTGTGACTGGTACATGGTATGTTTGCACTTTCTTGGAAACTTCTGGTCAAATTCCATTTTAAAGCATTCTCAACTCTTCACCTTCATGACTAGTATTGCTTCAAAGGTCTCAAAAAACATAGATGATATTCATTTTAAGGGGGGGGTGGCAACAAATGAGAACACCTTACAACCTGCATTTGAACGAGGAACAATAAGTACATTCTTCAGGATGCTGGACAACAATTTGTATTTGAACTGGCAATTAGCATCCTTGAGTTTAATATTAAGATCCAATTACTTGTCAATTCATTTAATGTTTAAGATCTCACGATTCAATTCATCCACTTGGTTTTTCAAAAAGTTTGGTTCCAAGTTGTCTCGCCAAATGTTTTTTTTTTGGGTTCCATACACATAAATCTTTATGGAAAATACATCACACGGCTAATATCACTCATCATCCTTTCTGACACCTCAGCAACTGCACAGTGTTTCCGAAGTTCATTATTCAAGGGAAACCTCTTAACAAAGTAATCACAAACAGCTGTGCAATAATCCCTTATATCTTTATAGCATTGACAAAGGTTACTTTCATACAGCTTACTTTCAGCTAAGTATTTTCTTGTTTTTGAACCTACTGTATCATCTGACTTTTATTTCTTACAGTCATGATAACCGATATCAGTAAGATCCTCGGCTTGAGAAATTTACAAAAATCTGATCAGGGCAGATCCATTTAAACATACATAGTACCCAGGGAAGGCAGTTTTTTAAAAATATATGCCAGGGTACTTTCACTTCAGAGTTCATATTAAAATGATAAGAAAATTCTAAATTGCATCTATTGGTGAGTACCCCACTTTAAAAGTGCCTTCCCTGGGCTCCATGTATGTTTTAATGAAACAGCCCTCTGCAATTGCTTTGATAATTCAAGCATGTTTTCTCTAAGTTTGTGGATCATAGGCTCCTCCTGTTGCGTGATTAATGGAATAATGTGGTCTAGAAATAAGCAACAAATCTTTTTTCTCTCCGGGACTGCAAAGCCTTATACACACTCATAGCCTTTTCACTCTGTAACTGATTTTTTTTATAGTCTTGCTGGTTATTTTTAACTTTTGATGTCTGACATCGAAACAGAGCCTTTTTGTCTGATTTTTGTGATTTAGCTTTCTCTAAGAAACCTATCTTGGGTTTTATTTTCCCAGATTTTCCTGCTGTAGCAGACTTGAGGGTAGTTCTAACCCGACTTCTTGATTTATCACAGCTCAAAGCTTTACTACATGTACCTGCACTGTCATTATTTCCTTCTTTATTACTAGATACATGTGAAACTTTATCCTTGGAATAAGACACCTTCTCTGACATCCTATGTTTGGCTTTAGCTCTTTTGCCATTAACTTCTTGTTCTTGGTTTCTTTACCAAAATATATTTAAAAGCCTGGGTTCCCACTGTTCCAACAGTCTCATTATACCTTCACCAAGAGATAACCATCTTGTTAAACAATGTTTCAATATTTTTCTCTGCTCATTCCCACAAAGAGTCTGAATATCTTTCAGTTCCATTTGATCCTTCACACTTTTATCCAAATAATATATGTCCACTTATAAGCAATCAAAACTAACAGGCAGCATATCCTGATTAACTGCAAAATATATCAAATGGCATGAACATCTACTCAGATACACTGAGGGATTCACCATAGTTATACATCCAAATACATCTTTATTGCAATCTGATTCAAAGGCAATATAGGTATTCCAACTTACGTTTCTCTTTTTCAAATCATCATCCAATAATGTGAAAATATTTTCCCCAGTGGAGGTTCCATCACATCAGAAATGACAAAAGTGCTTCAGTTACAAACCTGTCTGTGCTATCAAAATATCTAACAACAACTGGGTACAGCTTCTCAGAATCACTGCTACCATGATTTGCTATACTAAAAGGTTAGGATGAAATATTGTTAACAATGTCTTCCTGTATTGACTTGCACTGTTGTAATACAATAGCAGTAGTTTTTGTTTTTCTACATTAATAACTATTTGCTACTGACGATTTGGAAATATGCCCTTGAATAGTTTAGAAGCATGCAGCAATTGCAACATTATGCTCAACCAAAAAGTTTGTAAGATATACTTCGGCCTTAATGACCACCAATTCAGTTTCTGGCACTAAAGATCTAAATCCCATAGAGGTCAGAGTCTTACAACTTGGTTTCATTGCAACGTATTCTGTATGCTTTTTGGAATTCATGTGGCGGCGACAGTCATCCCGCCCAGCGTGGGAAATATTCAAGTCAACAAGACATAACGTGCAATAAATAAACTGGTCAGCTGTTTTACTTTTTCTAAGCATGACCAAGTATCTGAGTAATCTGTTTTATATTTATGTAACCGCTGTTTGAGCTTTTTACAAAGCTGATTGTCCTATCCACCTTTGATGCATTTGAAAGACATTTTCAGACAACTAGATGACAAAACGAAAAACAAAATATAGATCAGATCGGTGCTTCTCACAAACAAAATAGGCAGGTTTAAAACATCTGAGGTACCAATTGTATAGTTAGTCTGGTTCCCTACCAAAATCCACTCAGTCTAAGATGAAACTCCGAATCCGAACACTGAGTCTAAAACGAAAATCCAAATCACTACAAAAATTACATGAACAGAAAAGAATGATCATATTTGCTATAATTCCTTAAGTCCATAATTTTAGTGTCATTTTCATAAGACTTGCGTCAAAATCATGAGTTGGCAGGTCTGACACTACCATAGATAGACTTAAAATAGTAAATATTTTGGAAAATTATTATAGAAAAACTACAATGTGAATCTATTATTTTTGTAAGGATACCAATTTTCCTGATTTCATGGTTGCTATGAACCTCAAAATCGAGGTTGCAATACACAAACTATTGTGATGCCCAAAGATCCTATACAACTGTATCAATTTCTTATACCAAAATCACAAACCTTTCTAAGTTTTTCAATCCACAGATAAAGATCATCCTCTGTGACATCAAGTTCTCTCCATACCTGCAAAATCAAGACAAAAAAATGGGTACAAAAAGGACATGTAGATCTACTTATGAGAAAAGTTTATAATAATTCAACATTCTTTTTCTACCTGTAATAAACCATTGATGTTGTATCAAAAAGCTTTCACATTTATACAACCAACTGTCAAAAGACAGGGCCCATAGCTGATGTTGCATACTGGCTGATACCAGGTATAACATGTTCATTTAAATTATGCTTTTATGGCTGACTGTTTGTCAAATGTTAGAGTACCTAATACTTTTATGAAAAAGTTCATTATTTGTTTTTCTCACAGCTTAAGGGCCAAAGCAATTCAAGGTCACATAAAAAATTACTAGGCTGAATGCACATTTTCCTGTTATTCTAAGCTGAATATCTATTCCAAAGTAAGAATCAACACAATCAATTTTCAAATTCATTAAATAAATTCATGTTTTTGATACAGTTATATTCAACATTTAAACTTATGCATTCTGTTGTTGCCATTTTGGACTTTAATGCCATTTCTCAGCATGAGACAGGCCAAACATGTTGGCTAATATAACTGGTGAAGGAAGAACCCAGGAAGAACCAATGACCTATAACTACTGGCAAGCTTTCTCACGAACCTACATTAGCCATGTCCAAAACTCAAACCCACACACAAAGGTGAGATAGCAGTGATCTGGAATGGCAAAACCACTCTGTCACTCAGGGCCCCTTCTGTATTCTGTGTGTTGCAATTGTGCTTACTGATTTTCATTTCCATTAATTCTGCATTCCATTTACATTTCACTAATTAAGTTACACATTTCAAGGTTCTGTATTAAGAAAGCTTTTTCTCTATGTGCATCTATGAAGGTAATTCTTTAGAGATAGTGATTAATCATAATAGGCATTGGCTGTTTGTAACAAGCATATATGTCTGGTTTATGGTATCTGGCATACAACTTTACCTTATAAATCTAATGTAAATAGTAACCAACCTAAATTTTTCTTCTCACTTTAATGTAAACCTTGGCTCAAAACAATCAGCACTCCACCAAGAACTCTACTCAGCAATCACAGTAAAAAAGGATTAAATCAAGGTTAAAAGAGTTTATATTTGGTTTTATGATATGCTTGTTCATAGAAGTGCTGAAATATACATGTTGCAAACAAAATCATGGCAAATGGTCACATTTTAGCAAGAGGTTATCAGGTCAGTAGAGTGATATATTGATATAGTAAATTTGACCCATACATGACAATTTTGGTCATAAACAACATATAATCACTCACAACCCAGAACTGCTCAAATTTGATTTTGCTATTGCAAGATAAATGCGATGGCAATACAGATTATAGGCAGAATGGATGAAACAAGAGTACCATAAATGGCACATTATTTTGCCTGTTACATGATTAATAGTCCTTTATGAAGACAATTAACACACTAAAACTAATCTGCAGAAACAATTTTCTTATTTGACCTCTGATCTTTAGCCCCAGATGTTACAGGTCACTCTATTTCCTATCCAATGTGTACATCACCCACTATCTTTCATGACAGACATGGTTGTAACCAGCTTTCTTCTTAGATCAACACAGTGACCTTAACCTTTGACCTTTTGATTCCAAAATCAACAGGCTTCTTTCTTCCTCCAAGTACAGCCATCCACATAGTCCAAATCAGTTAAAAACTGTTGTTACTGTGTGGAAACCATTTTTTCTCCTTTTAGTCAGTGTCCTTGACCTCTGAAATTTTAACCCCAAAATCAATAGTCTTCTTTTCTAACCCAAGTGCAGACCATCCAGTTTGGAGACTGCAGATTATGGAAAACTTAACTTTTGTGCATGTTTTTTCTGTGTTCAGTCATAATGACCTTGACTTTTGACTTTTTGATGATAATAATAATAGGCTTCTAGCGTAAGCAATCCACAAAGTCTGGTAACTATAGATGGAAGACAATTCAAGTTATTGTGAAGTCACCTCTGTTCTTTCAGTCATACTGACCTTGACTTAATCCATCGGACCATAAGATCAGTAAGCTTCTTCCTTACACAAGTGAATCGCAAAGTATGGTAATTAAAAACTTTGGAAAACTTGAGTTTTTGGGCAGAAAGCAAATTTTTTTAAGTAAATTAGGTTTCTTTGATAATACTTAAGTATAAGGTCAACATCAGTGTGGTGGGATGGTGGTCTTACAATACGAAGTCCAGACAAGTAACAAATCACTCAAAAATTGGCAGAAATTGTAAAATAAATCATACAACCTGTAGCAGATCGATAAACCCACAAAATAAATCCAAAATGAATATTGGATGGGCAATTAATTACACATCCTGTAGCAGTGATAAATGTGATAGATGGAAAATAACAGTTACAGCCAAATGTTTGTACCCTGACAAGGCTTTTGAATGGCTTTTTACCGTGCTAGATAATTATTCATAAATTTAAGTTCTTACATATTGATTCTATATGCCATGCATGTACTTCTTAAAATTTCTAAAATATTTATAAATTAGTTATTCCTTTCTGATTATATGTGTAATTTGTGTGATCCTCCTCTGCAAGGGCCAAACAAAATATCATAAACTGCTATCGTAAAGCTGAAAAACATAATTAAAAATTCAATATCTGAAACATGCAGCGACGATAAACATGTTCAAATGCAAAAGTTTGCAAAGTATGCTTGGACTTTATTGACCATATGTACAGTTGCACAAACTTTAGTTCCAAACACTATGCATGTCTATGGCTTGTTGCTATCTATTAACTTGATGTAATTATTGGAAATTCTGTTTCCATTTCACATTAAGACAGCAATTATTTCTCCCGCCATGAGACATACTCAAATTGACTGGTGATGTCCAATAGATGCAATTATGTCTCTTCCTGCTTTTATACACAAGAATGTGAATAATCCTTTTTAATCTTCTGTGTTGATATTTAAAACTTTTTAAAAGGCTTATTTTCCTATTCATCTTAAACATGCATTGCTTGCTTGGTTCCCATTTTTAAAAAAATCTGTAATCAACAGTGTGATCATCCAGATGTTTCACATAAAAAAAATAAGTGTAGTTTAAAGCATCTAAGGTGCTGCTGTAAAGTTAGTCTGGTTCTCTGATTAATTCCACTAATTCTAATATGAAAACTAGATCCAAATCAAACACAGATTAACCAATTATCTGGACTTTCGGCAATCATCATTTTACCATAGTTTTTGCTTTTATGCCCAAGTCCATATTTTAAGGGTAATTTTCATAAAACTTGCTGCAAAATCATAAGGGTTTGTAGGTCTGGTACTTAAGTTACTTGGAGTTTATATGAAATTATATAAAATTGTAAACTATGGGTGAATACTTCAAACTAAAAGTGATTTTCCCAGAACCCATGTACAGCAATCCCTCTCTCAGAAAGCCACCTAATCTGCTGCAGGAAAGTGGCCTTACATGAGAGTGATCTTTCTTGATGTGAATCACATCTATTATTAAATATGTACCTCATTTCCCAGAGTGGATGCCTGATCACTGTCATCAGCTCGAGATTTGCTGGACTGAGGGGACCGACTGGCAATCTGGTATGTGTATTTTCGAAGCATATGACTGTAATCAAGACTTGGTCTACTGCCGTAACTCCAGAATGATGAAAAACCACCAGTGAGTGACAAATCAACTTTCCCTGTGAAGAATAATGCATGTACAAAAAGAAAACATGGACTCTGGATGGGTGTTTAATCAATTTGCAATTGGTTTTTGAATGGGTTTTGATAAGCAGAGTTTTAGAGTTTTGCTAATAAAAAATAGAGGATATCAAAATGGAATCCATTACCAAGTTATTTCCATGTACATTAATATACTCAAGTGTTATATCATTTATTACATAACTAAGATGGATCTGTGGTTTTAGATATTAAATAAAACTGTCATTTTCATTAATAACACAACTGTGTATAGGCCAGTGGTCATGGTAACTAATCAAGAGTTGTCATTGTCATTCATAACTTCATATTGGCCAGTGGCCTTAGATACAAAATAAAGTTGTCATTGTCATTTATAACAACTGTACATAGGCCAGTGACCTTAGTTCCTAAATAATATTGTCATTTTCATCTATAACACAATAACATAACTGTACACTGTCCTATGGCCTTAGTTACTAAATAAAGTTGTCATTGTCATTCACAACTGTACATGGGTCAGTAACCTTAGTTGTGAAATAAATTTTGCATTGTGATTTATAACATAACTGTACACATGCCAGTGACCTTAGTTACAAAATGGAGTTGTCACTGTCATTCATAGCTGTAGATGGGCCAGTGCATGAGGTACTAAATAAAGTTGTCATAGACACTGATATTTACTGTAAAATCTAGTTTTGTTGAATTGCTTTGGTCTCCATATACAACACATGAAAAGTAACTGGTATTAATCTTGCACAATAGATTTTTGTGATCTGTTACTGGTTCAAATGATCATAATTCAGGCAAAAAAGCTGAACAAAAAACAAATATTTAATTTATTTAAGTAAACATTAAAATCCTAGGATTAATCTGACTGTTGATAGATCTATAAAATTACACTTGAGTTTTCACAATAAGCTTCCCCATACCTCAACTGCATCAATTTACATCTTAGCAAAACAAACCTGCCAAATAATGCAACTTTTATCATTCTGCATGTTAAGCAAGATGCCCAACCCTTGTTGACCTGAAACAATTTTTCTTGTAAAATATGTTTTTTTTGAGAATATTTACCTAATCATAATACCAAAGAACTACAACTACCTCACAAATCCAGTCCTTCCAGATAACACTTTTAACTAAAAAGAAGCTAAATGTTATCTGCTCACGTAGGTGCCTGAGTGATGTCCCCTTGGTATAGGGATTGGCACCAAATCCCATAAATATTTCAAAACACTACTGGAGTGCCAACTAATTAATTGTAGTCACAATTGCCTGTGGAAATGTGAATATTACTGACTATGAATGTAGAATCACTGAATCATCACTTATATTATTTACATGTACAAATTGGAAGGCCAATAATCAATTCTAGTGATAGCTAACCTGTAGGAAGGCCAACTGTTTGACTGCTTGCACAGATAAAAATTACTCAAGCGTCGCTTTTACTAACATGCATGAGTTGGACGCTACTGAGTAAACCATGTATAGAAAATTTGCTTGTACTTACCTGACCAGAAATGAAGCTATAATGTAAAAAAAACAAGTTTTCTATATTTTCTATATTTCTATATTACCAGACCTGTTTACCCATAAATTTTCCTGTCAGTATTTTAAGCAATGCCTGTCAGTATTTTCAGACCGCAGTCAGTATTTTCAGCACACAAATAGTAGATACTATCAATATACTATAATTATCATTATGTAGTATTACACGACATAATGACTATACAATATTGTGTAAATAACTCTTAGTTTGCAAAGACGCCGTTATTCAGTTAATTCTGTGTTTCAAGGCACAAATATGCAGAAATTAAACACCACTGACTTAAACATCCTGTTCATATTATAGTGATAAAAACCACAAAAAAATACAACATAACCAAATTTATTGTTGTTTACCTCCGTTACTTTCTCTAACAATTCTGTTTTCTCAGCTTCACACATATCCATAACATTTTAATTAAAGCCAATTCTCTATTTTACTTGGTTACGGACGACTTGATATAAAACATTATGACATTGTTACCACCCATCCACTTAGAAAATAATAAGTTTAGATAGGTGAAGGCAATCTTATTTATCTGATAAAATCTAGTATCATCTTTGTCAATATTTACTAGAATGGAAATAAGGTTCATAAATTATTTTTCATTGCTTCCGTTAACTTGTCAGCTGTACTCAATGACAAATTCATATTTGCGATCAACTCACATAGAATCGCCTCAGCACGTGTTATTTGTTTTTGAAGTATGTTTGGATCACTGACTTCCTTTCCTTTCATCATTGACAAAATGTTTCTATTTCCATTCACTAATGATTTCAATTTTGTATGATTTCCCGATTCCACATGCCGTGAACAGTCATTCCTTCCACCATGTGCACAGGAAAAGTCTAAGTTGCAAACAGTGCAATGCACAAAATGTTCTCCTTTTGACGATGGTTTAAGGCATAGCCACAGAGTAGAATAAACTGGTAGAAAATGCTGCTTTCTGTGTTAGACTGTCCATTTTCATCATCAGTTTCGTGCTGAAACTTTCTTGTCGGCGGCATTTTCCTTTGTTTAAACGACCGGATGTTGAGAATGTCAAAATAAGTGACGTGGCACAAAATGCGGACGCGGATGCGGACCGAAGAGACGATACAACGAAACAATACGAAAAGAAAAACGGCTTAAAAAATTAATTTTAAAAAGTAATAAATAAATGCAACCTCAAATCGTATTTTCAGTTCAATGACCGTATGACCGTACGGATGGGCTTTATTCCGTACAAATACGGTCGGGTAAACAGGTCTGTATTACCTACACCTAAAAAAGAACTGAAGCACCATTATCGATATTGACAAAGTGCTACAATACCCATTATAAGACAATTTTACAGGTAGGAAATGGAATACCGGTAAAATCAAAAAAATGTCATATACATGACTATGAATCAGTGCTAGCATACTAAAGAAAGCATTGAAAAGCCAATACATAATTTCAATTCACAATATTACCTGTAGGAAGGTGCAATGATGGCCTATACAGGTTAATTCAGTGAAGCTTGGTGCACATATGCTAATACTGCATTGGTACAGAAAACTTGAAAGTATGTATATGGTCATAGTGGAAATTATACATGTATGTGAAGAATGTTCTATAGCTCATTACAAACTTGGATACTTATTATCAATAAAACTATAGCCTGAACTATTCTAAAGTTGCATTGACTACCCTTGCAAGTATGTAAATACCATTAAGTAATGGCAAAATGATAACTGTAAAAGCAGAACTTTGTCATCACAGGAAAAAGAAAAGCTGGAAATATAGATGGAGTATACTTCGCTTTTAAAGTGAATATTCTTCCAACTTATAACTTATATAACTTGCAAACACTTGGTAGAGGATTAATGAGCTTCCTCTTGATGAAAGCATACTGTTGGCACAAGTGGAAGTTGTAACTGAAATATTCACTGGATTTGGTGCCAATACCTATAAAGGGGAGATCACTCTGCCTGACTACCACCTAGGTTGGCAGATAACAGCTTCTTTTGAACTAAAAGTGTCATCTAGGTGGTCTGGATTTGTGAGGTAGTAGTAGTTCTCCCAACGTATTATAATTGGGTAATGTATTTAATGAAGAGAAGCTAATGTTGCTCTCATCCTCAAAGCCAAATGTCCTGGGAGTTGACAAAGAAATCTGTCATCACAATGCTTCCTGATATTTATAGGTTTTTCGATATTTATTAATGGCAGACTTACTGGATATCTGACTGACAAACATTCTTCTGTCCTACACCAATGGAGCCATAACCTGAAACCCATTGAAATTCCCATCCAAGAAAGCTGTAGAAGAACTAATTGAGATTCCAATTCAAGAAAACTGGTGAAACCCATTCCAATTCCCACTCATTAAAGCTGTGGTGGAACCCATTGAGATTAGCACACAGGGAAGCTGTGGTGGAACCCATTGAAATTACCATTCAGTAAAGCTGTGGTGGAACCCATTGAGAGATTCCCATACAGGAAACCTGTGGTGGAACCCAATGAAATTACCATTCAGTAAAGCTGTGGTGCAACCCACTGAGATTTCCATGCAGGAAACCTTTGATGGCTCAGTGGTTAATGCACTGGTCTCGTGACTAGAAGTTGGTTGTTCAATTCCAATTAGTCTGGATCCTCATTAAATATGCAAGGATGGAGCTCATAATCATATTCATGTGAAATCAAGATGACAAAAGCATATATACCAAATCTAATCAGAAACATGATCGCTGAAGTTTTCATCAGCTCAATTAAAAGCCATGATGACTCCATCAATATGTATGGATGTCACCTATAATCAAATCTTGATGATACATGCCAATTCTGATAAAATTCTAATCAGAAACGAAACCTCTCTACTGTTCACAATCAAATGATACACAATGGACAAAAAAAACACACCATAAACTCTTGGCCTTTGATAAGGTGATCTAAACATTAATTTACTGAACAATGTATATTTTTATCAAACATGAATAATTTTATTTTTTTGTGTATTTTTCTAGATT
This sequence comes from Potamilus streckersoni, assembly GCA_016746295.1. Classification (NCBI taxonomy): domain Eukaryota; kingdom Metazoa; phylum Mollusca; class Bivalvia; order Unionida; family Unionidae; genus Potamilus; species Potamilus streckersoni. Next base: position 1,950,011 of record JAEAOA010002240.1, read on the forward strand.
TTACTCAAGTAAAATAGACATTGAGCCATGTAGTAACAAGCCAAGAATTGGAATAGTACTTTTTTTTGTCAACATTCATGATAATTGTTGTGGTTAAGGAGTTGCCAATAAAATGCTGGAAGCACCCAACATATACAGGATCTTACACAAAAGCTAATTTTAAATCAAGTTTATCAAATGAGCTATGAAAGTGTGAGCCCTGTCAAGGAAATGATTTAAATTATTCCATGAGTTCTATCAATTTCCTCTGAAATTACCATGTATGTATTATTCTATCACCATGTATGTATTATTCTATCACAATGTATGTATTATTCTATCACCATGTATGTATTATTCTATTACCATGTATGTATTATTCTATCACCATGTATGTATTATTCTATCACCATTTATGTATTATTCTATCACCATGTATGTATTATTCTATCACCATGTATGTATTATTCTATCACCATGTATGTATTATTCTATCACCATGTATGTATTATTCTATCACCATGTATGTATTATTCTATCACCATGTATGTATTATTCTATCACCATGAATTATTCTGTTTCTCTTTCTTTAATATACTCATAAATAAGTACTGTGAACTGACTATAAAGTACATCCAGATGCCATGGACATAAGACCTTTATTTTTTTTGCTTTCTACAATCATCCACATACATGCCAACCCCTGGCAAGGAAAAAGCGTAATCCAAGTGGACAAAAGGAGTAATCTGAGCAGAAAAAGCATAATCCACATATAACATTATAAAATTCAATGCGCATATGTACAAAACACATGCATATTTTCCACAAGTTTGGCGTAAGGAAGAATCTGTTTGAACAATGGACAAAAGCTGCATTATACAACTAGGTGTAGTCAGTATTCTATTAAGAGCTCTGTAAATAATGCCCCTGCATTTATAAAATTCTTTTCCACAATTTAGTTCTGCTGTAAAAAAAGAAGTTACCTTAGTACTGGAGTTAGCAAAATGATCTAATTCAATGCATCTTTCTTTTACACTGAACAATATTAAAATCCTTTCCACACAGCCTGCAATGGGCATGAAGCTACCCTAGAATGGTTATTGTGTATTGTGTTATTCATGTATTCATCTTTAAGTCGTTTTTTTCCATTTTTTTTTCTTTCTAATCTATCTGTGAAATCATATGATAAACTTTTTTGCTGTAACATACGCATCGACTAGAATAAATGGGCCGATATTTACCACCAAAAATTTACAGAATGTTTCCTTACTTTACATTATTTTTAACAAAGAATATGTAAGCAAAGATTAAAAATTAGAAAACCAGTCTGTTATATCCTAAGCCAGACAGCTGCTATAAACAGAAACAGGTCTTCTTGGAAATAGATCAGCTACTATAAATATAACACTAAAGAAATTCACTGCGTCTACAGACGTGTACTTGTATGTCATAGTTACTCAGAAACTGTCTTTTCTAGAATATGTTTTGTTTGATTAGTGGGATGTTAATAAAAATGAGAAAACAAATTAATAATATTTTTGGGAGGGGGATATAGCAAAAAAGCGCAATCCAAGTACATTTACACGTAAGGCGTAATTTTGTGGAAAAAAATCAAAAAAAGTGTAATGATTGGCATGTATGCATTCAAGCTATAATAAGATGCTATTAAGTACAAGATATAACAAATATATGGGTTTATATCACAAACATATATGGGTTTGAGTCTAAGATTCAGCAAATGTAGATATGTGAGAAAGCTTGCCAGTAGCTTCTCGTTGGTCGGTGGTTTTTTCTGGTGATTTCTCGGTTTCTTCCTTCACCATTAATACTGGCCACCATGTATATATAGCCTATTGTGTGCTGAAAAATGGCGTTAAGCCCCACAACAACAACAACAAGTATGGGTTTATATAACAAACATATATTAGTTTATAACTCTAAATTTGCAGCAGCTGCATGAAAATTGTTCATATTAACATAAATTCAACATTTCTCTTGGGTACCACTTTTGAGGATTTTATGGCTGATATAAACAAAGACTTTGAAAACCTGACTAACAATGATCCGTCTGAGAAAACAAAAGAAACCTTTCTTTTATTCACAAATTTAAGTACTAATGAAAATGTTATTCTTCCCATATTCATTAAAATCGATTCCCAAGAAAATATAAAAATTCTCCATTTGTTGTGGAAAGTAAGTTATGCCATAGGATCTCATTTTATACTACAAACCATGTGATTTTACAATAAAGCATCAACCAAATGACAGGCACAACTGTCACTCTGTAGAATGATTAATACACACCTAGAGAGGCCTTGAAATCCTTTTCATCTTGTTCCTGTAGATAATGAGTCAAAGCATTCTGGTCTCTAATCACTTCAGTAGATGATGCTACAATGTAAAAAAGACCAAATACTTTTGGTAAAAAACTGATAAGCAGATATTTAAGTTCACCAAGAAATCTGCATCTGTCAGATACTTTCTTAAGAACTTTCTTCCAATGCTGCTGATTTCATGTGATAAAAAGAACTGTTTCATTGTTATCTAATTTTGAAATCTTCATCAGGAGCTGACCGATTTTTCTTGACCTTGGTTTCTACAATTCTGAATCAAATTTATGCTGGGTCCAGTCTTATGGCACCATGGTACCATAGTCCCATTATTTTAATGAAGTCACACCAAACATGCAATACGGAACATAAAATTCTTAGCAGTTTTTGCTTACAATGGAAAATATATATTTTTTGTTATATTCTGTTGCTTTGTTTCTCATATCTACCTGTATCTCAACCTATATCTTGTTAACAATAATGGTTATTTTTCAGTTGGGAATGAGCCTACCAGACTGCTGGAGGGGGTGGGGGGAGACAATTATCTGATTTATTGGTCTAATGCATAACCCAACCTCAATTTTCAGCTCATGCTCATCATTATTTGACACATCAGCCTAATTTGTCCAATATTAAAAATCCAGGGTGCTTTTTGTCAAAGTTAATAAAATTAAGTTTTCTGAGATAAAAAAATTGCTTATAAATTTTTCAACTTTTAGCAACGTGGCAATATTTAATGGCTATGCCATCATTTATATAATTTCAAAGGCATTGAAGCCTCTGTCAAATTTGGTAAAATCCTGCTGACTGGCAGTTGAGAAGGTATTGAAGTGTTTTGTTTTCTTTAACTATATTTGGCATTGAACCAGCATCATGCTATTAGATGCCTGGTTAAATGTGGTCAATTCAGTTGATTGGTTTTTAAGAAGCTGTGTAATGGAGTTTCTATTGTTAGTAATACTAACTGTAATGGATGGCAGCAGGTTGGTTCGATTTTAGCACATTGTTGACTGAGGAGGAAACAGGAGTTAAGTCATTTCCCAAGAACACACTGAGACAGCTGGGTCAGTGTGACAGTTATCAAACATATGCCCCATAGATTAAAAATTCAGTGCTTTACCAACAAAGCAATGTATGCTCCAGATCTGAAGGTAGATTGATATCACAATACAGCATTATGGAACAGAAAAGAAATCAAGCATGGTAGTCAAAAAACTAATGATTCAAGAGAGCAAGTTTATATTAGTAAAAATTCCTATTTTGGAATAGATCTAGATGATAATGCATGTGTAAATAACAGCCACCAAGATCAGTTCCCCAATATCTTCAAGCAGACAAAGCTAGCTATGCATATGCCCCTTCAGAAGGAAGCACAGAAAAATTTTTATACCAAGATAATGAACACATTATGCTCAGAAATAAATAACAGATTAATACATATACAACTCGAGGTGACATCTTGCAAAGATTCTGATTTCAGCAGAGTTCTAAAAAGGTGGAGCTGAAAGAAAGAGTCTGATATTGAAGTGTTAAGTAGATATTGAACTATGACAATTTCTTCCCCCTTAAGATAAAATTCTGGTAGATTCTCTCCTTAAATTGCACTTGAGGAGCAAATTTGGAATTTCTCTTTTTTTGCTGAGATATTTAGCCAGTGAATGAGTGTGCTGATGAAATAAATAAAATTAGCATAGGATAAACAAGGGGAAAGATTTTATGCCACTCAGGTTTATCACCTTGTGTAAAAAAAAAATAATTAAAAATTAAAGACATGAACATTGTGTTGCCAATAGTTTTCCTTCTCCACTAACAAATGCAAGTACCTGTGGCCTCAGCAGTCTATTGCATATGGAGGAATTACAATTTGATAATTTTGTTGGTATTCATCCTGATTCCTTAGCCCAGATTTGTTCTAGATGAGATTTTCTTTGTATACAGAAACAGCTTTATTTCTTCTGTTTTGAAGATAACATCATAATGTCTTCCAAGTTTAAGTGAGACATGAAATTGGTAATAAGATGTGTTCAACACATTCATGCAGTGCAAAACAATGGGTCAGGCGATGAAAGTGAGTTAAATGGAGCCAATATTAAATGGCCTAAAACACAGAATAAAACTCACAACCAACAGAGTCTGAAAGTATTTTTGTTTTCTTGTCATCAATAAGAATTGCATATAAATATGTGATAACTATATCTCTATCTGTAACCTGCATATTGGAAATACAACCAGTATGACAAAAGTACATAAAGGGGAACCACCTACCTACCAAAGTTGGAAAGACTACCATGTTCATATGTGTATCAATATGTATCATATCACAAGCTGTGTATCGTGAATGTATCAATAAGTGGCACAGGTGTATGTTTTCACCCCTAGTAATCACCAGAGTAAATGAAAGCTCCCAATACAGAAACCTCTGTAAGCTGAAATCACAATGAAACTGCAATAAAATTAAATCAGTAAATCATAAACCTGCTAAAACCCAAATTTCAGTTTGTTTCTGATTACTTTTGGTGTTGCGAGGTTTCACTATTGTTATAAAGGTATAAAGCTGTAGCTCTCCCAAGTGTGTCCTTTAAGAAATTGTAGTAACTCCGTGATGAGTACACAAGATTCACAACCAAGGAGTGTAGGTTTGAACACTACCATCAAATTAGATATGGTGTGTCCTGGATCATTAAATAACCTACATGTGATGCTGTACAGTAAAACACTTAACCAAACCCAATTTATGTAAGTGCACAAACCAGAGGTGAATCAAAATCCCATATTATATTTATACCTGAAAACTTTCACATTTTTTAAATAAATGCTCAAGTTCAGCAGCATTTCCAATGGAACAAGAGATCAATATCTGGCCTGAAAAACCTTAAATATCAATATGTATGCTCTCTACAGAAAACTTAAATATTTAACTTTTTTAAAATAAGATCATTGCAAAGCTTACATGGACTTGATCTGAATGAAGAGGCTGGCAAGGAGAGACTCTGATTTCTTGACCGCAGTCCACTACTGTCCAGGCTGCTAAAGTGACCAGATGATATGGAGAGGTACGGAGATGTGGTTATATTTGGTGAAAATGATATGTTTGGTGAAAAGGACACATTGCTCTTTCCATAATTCAAACTCTGTAAAAAAATAAATAAATAAAAAATATCAATTTTGATAAACAAAATAAGATCTAATTGATGACTTCAAATGCTGGCTACCATCTTGCTTTTGGTAGGTAAACCCATTTTTTTCATTAGTTCTTATTATTCAATACATCTCTAGATTCTCAAATAATATATCTGTAGTATTTGTAAAATTACATTTTTTTTAAAAACATCATGGGAAATAATTTTGTAACATACATGACCCCAAATTGTGTTCAATTTACTATCACTTATCAGGGGCCCCGAGTGGCCGAGTGGTCTAAAGCGCTGACCATTATGGATCACTGCTATCTCACCTCTGTCTGTGTGTGTTCAAGTCCAAACTCTTCTAACATGGGTAAATGAGCAATCCTGCCAGTAGCTTCTCATGGGTCGGTAGTTCTTCCCGGAGATTTCCAGGGTTCTTCCTCAAACATTAATACTGGCTGCCATGTATAGCCTATCTTGTGCTGAAAAATGGCGTTAAACCCTACAACAATAACACCAACACTATCACTTATCCTTACTGACATTTTCCTTCACTTGACAAAGCAAGGTCAAAACTTTTGCCGTAGTCCAAATATAAGCTACTCTGGAACAAACAATGCAGGTAAGGTTTTAATAACATGGAAGTGTTGATCTGTAACAGGATTAAGTACAGAATCACAAAAACAATAAAAACTTGAAATTTTTATAGGATGTATACCCTCCAGATGAGCTCACAATATAATAAGGGCATAACTACATAACCGAAAAGGTTCCAAGCCATAGTAAATAATACAACTATGAGTAAAGGTAAATAAAACTTTGTCATATTCCTAAATAATGCATTTAATGGCCCAAATCCAACACACAGGTCATGAGCATCAGTGGTACAATGAGACATAAGAATGAGTCTTGCAGTTTCACCTCTCTCAATGGATTGATTAAGGAAAGAACATTAATAGTTATTTGTTAGTTGCATATTGATGGTATCTTGTTTTTAGAATGAAACAAGGATGCATCCTTAGTATGAGCTGTTGGAACAAACTCGATATAGTTCAGATCCACAAAAAGCACAAGCAGCTTACTCACCCTTCAAGCTAATGCATGCTCTATCAGGTAAATAAAACACTCACTGGTGATCACCATATTTCTCTACACCTGTGAATCATGGACCATAACAGCTGACTTAGAGAAAAGGATACAGGCCACAGAAAAAGCTTCCAAAAGATCCTCAGCATCTCATACAAAGACCATCTCACCAATGACGAAATGCGGCAAAGAATCAGACAAGCCATTGGGCCTCACGAAGTCTTCCTGTCCATAGCGAAAAAAGCATAATAGGCATGTCTCATAATCATCAGGACTTGCCAAGACAATCATCCAAGGCACTGTACAAGGAAGAAGAAAGCAAGGCAGGCAGAGAAAGAGGTGGAAAGACAACATTCAGGAGTGGACAGACTTTACACTGAGCAACCCACTGAGAAAGACGGAAAACCAAGAGGAATAGAGGATGATGGTTGTATGATCTCATGTGGTACCCCAACAGTCTACATACTACGAGACTGGTGATGATCAAGAAGCAAGTATTGTACAATAACTGCTTCATTGAGGTGGAAAACTGATCTGTGTGTTCTGCTTGGCATACGAAGCCACTAAATATAGCATTTATTATTGAGTGACATTTTTTTAACTAGTCCAAGACATCAAATTCATGAAACTGTACAATGTCTGGACAGACAGGCCAGTTAACAGGCATCTAGGATGGCTATATCAGAAGGTAATCCTTCATGCCAAACATCAATGCTTCTAACTCTATGAATGGGCAAGGATAGAACTTATGCCCAGTGCCCAGTGGCAATTGGCATATGCCAACTGCAGTTAAATATGGTCCAATTTTCATCCAACTCACTTGTCAACATTCTAGACAACAAAGCTTGCTGTAGTATCCAAATCATATGCGATTTCAGTATCACTTTAAGAAGAATTGCTTGACATGGCTTGATTGGATCTAAAGTTGTCATCTTCATAGTCACTATTTTAATTAACTTTGTATGAAATGGGTTCGGCAGCTTGATGTTCCCCATAAAACAGGTCAAAAATTTCAAACTAATGCTTTAAAGTATTTTATGTCTGAAAGATTTAGAACATGTCAGTTCTCAGTCCATTAACTACTGTTTTCAAGACACTGAATCACACATTTTCTGTAAATGGTACACACAGATCACGTGGTTTTTCGGAAGAACATTTTGTGCAGGCCAGGCACGTCTTGTCCTCCAAGACGTCAAAGCATCTACACTTCTTGTGCTTGACTGACATCTCTGTAATGAAAGTGAGAAATAAAGGTGGGATAGCCTAAGAAGTGAATAATAAACCTAAATTTAATGATGCAATACAATACACCAGTCAACATTTTAATGCTATTGACAATAGCAGACAATAATAATAAGAGTTAAAAAAAATACATCAATACAAATAAATTCACCAGGAAAAAAATGAATATGTTGTATACACCAGGTATATCAACAGTCTGGTTTACTATACTACTAAAAAGAGAAGTTGTTTTGATTTAATTAAAAAAATATGTCTATCAAAAACAGTACCTGATTACATTAACATTTGGACGTTTCTCTCTTCTACCGCCAAATTCACCCACCCCCACCGACAAAATGAAAAACATCTTTCTATCCATATATCATATAGACAAAGGAATTAACTCTTACTCCCTTAGTACTGACTCCTTGATGTTTACCTGTTTAAATATCTGTTTAAATATTCACATGCAACTGTGAAAACTGCCTCTAAAAATGAATTGTAATTTATATTTAAATTTGAAATCAAATCAAAATCAAAGCAAAATATTATTCCTAGGAGAGGTCTTATGTCCCCAATCAAAGTCAAAGTCAAAGTCTGATCCAAGTTCAAAATATAGATCTAGTAGGCCATTTTATTAGGCCACTTTTACCAATATTACCAAATTAAAATCCAAATTGAAGTGTAAACTTAGAAAACTTATCAGACATGAAGAGTGAATTTTCACAAGGTTTGATTACAACCAAGAAAACTATAAATACATTTTGAGGGTCTTTCCATACCAATTAAAACAATTCAAACTTTGACAGAACGAGGAATAGTACTCCTTTTCTTGCAATGAAACTTGAACATGATGTAAAAGTGCAATTCACATCTCAAATGTGAATGAATAGGAGAATTTACACTGAGCTGGGTCTTTAAAATTCACTCCTGCAAAGCTAAAACTTCAAATTTTTTGTATATAATATTGTATCAGTTTAAATCACAGCTGTATTGATATTACATTTTGGGTTTGGGCTTTAAAGTATATTACAAATAGGATATGAATTTGTACTGGAAAATATCAATGTGGGCTCATAGTTTTTCTAGCTTAGGCTTACTACCAAAACAATTCATCAATGCAAGTATTTATTTCATAGTACAAATTTAACAAGCCATATGTACAACAATGTTTAAGAAATTTCTTACTTTATCATAGTTTCCTGGTGTAGACATTGATGAGAATGATCCCTGGGGACTTGGATAACTGTATGACCCTGAAAAAGACCCAGGATTAGTGGGGGTCACTTGTCCAGATGAACCCCAAGGAGTGGAAGAAGGTGAATATGGGGTCTGTCCAAGTGAGCTGGAAAAAATGAGACTTTTCTCTGAAGATGGTGTCTGGGGTTTCACAGGTGAAACACAGAACCCCAAATCTGTAATATGAGAGAAAACTATTTTAAAATTATGAATAAACAATTAATCTTTACAAAGACAAGCAATTATGGATCACATTGAATTAAAAGAAAAATAAGCTTAGCACAATATCTTTCTATTATTATGGTCCACGGTTCAAAATATCTTACGCATTGTTCCAGCTAGATTGATATAAATGGTAGGGTTTGAATATAACATTTAATGCCAGGGAGACTAGTAAGTTTTAGCATCTATTTGTCCCATACAAATTATGACTCGATCCAAAGGCATATCTGCAAATAGTTTAGTCATTTTTTTAACAAATTGGGATTAGGTTATCTTCTGAGTTTCTTTGAAACACAATGTGCATTTACTTGCACAATGAAAATTACAAAATAATTCTAAATTAGGTTACTCAATATTCTGATCAATATTAAATGGGGATAGCTGCATATATTTAAACAAAACCATGGGGGATCATGAAATTTGTACTGGACCATTAGCAAATTTACCAGCCTTTAGTTTGCTGCTACAGTTCATATTTAGCTCTGCAGGAAGAAATTGCTTCTCTATGTTTATATATCACTATTCATTCCATGCTTGGCCTTCATCCCCAACCTTTGCTCTGATCACTAATGTAACCACTTTAAAACTGAATTTACTCTCATCTATTCCCTTTTAATAATTATATAAAATTACACAACCAAAAGATATTATCTTTAAGTAAAGGATTTAGCAATGAGTGCATCACAGATGGATCCATTTTTTAAAATTTACTAAACAATAACTTGCATTGAAACCAAACGTAGAAGAATGTGCATTCAGAGGATATGATTCCTCCAAATGATAAAATTCCTTCATATGACATAATTCTTCCCAATGACAATGTGGAATGAGGTCCAACTCATTCTAGGTCTCATAAGAATAAACATACATGACAGTTCGTTGAAATCCAACATTCCTAAGAAAATATATGCTTTGGAAACCAACATTTGGATGGGCAATGAAAGGCCACTGCTCCACTAAATGATAACAAAGAATACTGGGAATGAGACTCATCAATATAAAGTAGCATGCCACATCAGGTTTGAATACAACTAATCTTCTTAAAGTAATGTTGCATAAACTCAAGCCAGAGGACTCTTGGTTGCCATAGTTCTTGTAAATTAGGTTGTGAAATGCTTGAAACAAAGTCTTATTTTTTACTAGTGTGCATGCAAAACTAGTTTCAAATCCAAGAACCCCTTAGCACAAATCAAACTTAGAAGGATGGAAAATCAAGGATTGTACTAAATGCTATTGTGGAATGCTGGAAATAAAACTAGTTCAAAGTCTTATGACTACAAAGCTGCATGCCAGAATGGGTTAAAATCTGACAATCCTGGTAATGATGCAAAAAAAAAAAAACAATGTTAGATGGACACTAAGGGGGAATAACTCCCTAAACTGATGCCCTGAAGCAGTACTAGAAGTTAAAGTTATTAAAGATCTCTGCAATATAAAGATGCAGGCCAAAATTGGTTTAAATCCATCAAAATACTACTTCAGACACCAAAATCAAGAGCACAGAAAAAAAAAACTTATTCATGGTCTCATCAATAAAGACTGAAATCCCACAATCCTTAGTAAACTTAAACTTCAGAAAGAAAAGTTTGAAGGATGGACAATTTAAAGAACATATTTATTCTAGACGATGACACAGAAGGATAGATATATAGTTCATTCAAGGTCTTTTCAATAAAACTAAACTTTTTAATAAATTCTACTATTCCCAGTAATGTTGCAGAAACCAAAGTGATAGAGTTAAACAACACAATTAATGGATTTATTAAATCACTCAACAATATAATCAATTTTATTATTCAGGATATCTATCTAACCTAACCATGAATTGTGACATATTGTGAAATGCAGATAATTTCTGCTCATGAATAACTCATATATTTTATTCATTTCTCCAATTTTCCAGATATTCAGTTTTGACATTTTTTGACCAATTTGAAAAACAAAATGTGAAAATCAAAACCATCTGAAAATTCCTTAGGATTCTAATAAAGTAAGCTTTTGTAAGTTCGGTTAATACTTTCCTCCCTGGAATAAATATGATAAAATGGCACATTTTATCTAGATATATTGGCTTCTGGAAACTGATGTACATACATTTACATCACATGCAGGTATACAGACCTTTATCTCCAACACCCAGTAGGTGCTTTTGATGTAGGTTCACTTCAACAGGACTTGAGGAAACATAGGCCCAAATGTACTTCAAGAAGTCAAAGGCAGCATTTAAGGAAAATATCACAAGCAGAATGCATTCTGAAATGAAAACAATAAGCATCTAAATTTACAAAATGCATATCATGAAAAAAATTTTATAAATAAATAAATGTATGTTGGCCATTTTTACAAAGACATTTACAACCTTATATTAGTTCAATCCTTATAAATTTAAAACTTCATTTATTCTGACTGTGCAAGTTTTGCAAGTTTATATTCATTCATATTGATGACCCAAATGTTGCCATAACTAATTATCTCTTATATCTCCAAACACAAAAACCATTAAAAAAATAAACAAATATGGTTACACAGCCACTTATCCTTGCATGTGTGGGCACATGAGATAAAATCTGATATGGTTAGAAATATTAAAAGCTAGTGTGTAACAATTATTTTATCCAGGCCTCATGCAGACCTGTTTACCCATAAATTTTCCTGTCAGTATTTTAAGCAATGCCTGTCAGTATTTTCAGACCGCAGTCAGTATTTTCAGCACATAAATAGTAGATACTATCAATATACTATAATTATCATTATGTAGTATTTCACGACATAATGACTATACAATATTGTGTAAATAACTCTTAGTTTGCAAAAACGCTGGTATTCAGTTAATTTTGTGTTTCAAGGCACAAATATGCAGAAATTGAACACCACTGACTTAAACATCCTGTTCATATTATAGTGATAAAAACCACAAAAAAATACAACATAACCAAATTTATTGTTGTTTACCTCCGTTACTTTCTCTAGAAATTCTGTTTTTTCAGCTTCACACATATCCATAACATTTTAATTAAAGCCAATTCTCTATTTTACATGGTTAAGGACGACTTGATATAAAACATTATGACATTGTTACCACCCATCCACTTAGAAAAAAATAAGTTTATCTAGATAGGTGAAGGCAATCTTATTTATCTGATAAAATCTAGTATCATCTTTGTCAATATTTACTAGAATGGAAATAAGGTTAATAAATTATTTTTCATTGCTTCTGCTAACTTGTCAGCTGTACTCAATGACAAATTCATATTTGCGATCAACTCATAGAAATGCCTCAGCACGTGTTATTTGTTTTTGAAGTACGTTTTGATCACTGACTTCCTTTCCTTTCATCATTGACAAAATGTTTCTATTTCCATTCACTAATGTTTCAATTTTGTATGATTTTCCGATTCCACATGCCGTGAACAGTCATTCCTTCCACCATGTGCACAGGAAAAGTCTAAGTTGCAAACAGTGCAATGCACAAAATGTTCTCCTTTTGACGATGGTTTAAGGCATAGCCAAAGAGTAGAATAAACTAGTAGAAAATGCTGCTTTCTTAGACTTTCCATTTTCATCATCAGTTCTTTCTTGTCGGTGGCATTTTCCTTTGTTTAAACAACCGGATGTTGATAATGTCAAAATAAGTGATGTGGCACAAAATGCGGACGCGGATGCGGACCAAAGAGACGATACAATCAAACGAAACGAAAAAAAAAACGGCTTAAAAAAATTAATTTTAAAAAGTAATAAATAAATGCAACCTCAAATCGTATTTTCAGTTCAATGACCGTATGACCGTACGGATGGGCTTTATTCCGTACAAATACGGTCAAATACCAGACCTGTTTACCCATAAATTTTCCTGTCAGTATTTTAAGCAATGCCTGTCAGTATTTTCAGACCGAAGTCAGTATTTTCAGCACACAAATAGTAGATACTATCAATATACTATAATTATCATTATGTAGTATTACACGACATAATGACTATACAATATTGTGTAAATAACTCTTAGTTTGCAAAGACGCTGGTATTCAATTAATTCTCTGTTTCAAGGCACAAATATGCAGAAATTGAACACACCACTGACTTAAACATCCTGTTCTTATTATAGTGATAAAAACCACAAAAAAATACAACATAACCTAAATTAATGTTTTTTACCTCCATTACTTTCTCTAGAAATTCTGTTTTCTCAGCTTCACACATATCCATAACATTTTAATTAAAGCCAATTCTCTATTTTACTTGGTTAAGGACGACTTGATATAAAACATTATGACATTGTTACCACCCATCCACTTAGAAAATAAGTTTATCTAGATAGCTGAAGGCAATCTTATTTATCTGATAAAATCTAGTATCATCTTTGTAAATATTTACTAGAATGGAAATAAGGTTTATAAATTATTTTTCATTGCTTCCGTTAACTTGTCAGCTGTACTCAATGACAAATTCATATTTGCGATCAACTCACATAGAATCGCCTCAGCACGTGTTTTTTGTTTTTGAAGTATGTTTTGATCACTGACTTCCTTTCCTTTCATCATTGACAAAATGTTTCTATTTCCATTCACTAATGATTTCAATTTTGTATGATTTTCTGATTCCACATGCCGTGAACAGTCATTCCTTCCACCATGTGCACAGGAAAAGTCTAAGTTGCAAACAGTGCAATGCACAAAATGTTCTCCTTTTGACGATGGTTTAAGGCATAGCCACAGAGTAGAATAAACTGGTAGAAAATGCTGCTTTCTGTGTTAGACTTTCCATTTTCATCATCAGTTTCATGCTGAAACTTTCTTGTCGGCGGCATTTTCCTTTGTTTAAACAACCAGATGTTGAGAATGTAAAAAAAAGCAACGTGGCACAAAATGTGGACGCGGATGCGGACAGAAGAGACGATACAATGAAACGAAGTTTCATAAAAAAAAACGGCTTAAAAAATTAATTTTAAAAAAGTAATAAATAAATGCAACCTCAAATCGTATTTTCAGTTCAATGACCGTATGACCGTACGGATGGGCTTTATTCCGTACAAATACGGTCAAATACGGTCGGGTAAACAGGTCTGAAATACGGTCGGGTAAACAGGTCTGCTCATGTACAATGAGTATTTGTTTACGACATCTGACAATTTAAGTCCTCTATCAATGTTCATATCTCTCCAAATCATGCAATGATTCATGGATATTGGTACAATGTAGTGCCAGTAAAACATAACTTTTTACATAAAAATGAAAAACAAAATGAGAATATTTTCCTCAAGAAAAGGAAAAAAGACCAGGTTGATGCTATATTAAGCTCACATACCTATGTACCAAAGGAGAGAATGCCAACCTTCCAAGTAACTGCTAAAAATGGTAAAACTCCTGAAAAACACAATGGAACATTAAAGTCAAATCTGTAGCCATTCATCAACAACCTTAACTAAAAGTATGAAGAAGATATTTCTATCTACATGTAACATCATAAATTAATGTATCGTGTAGTGGGTGAATGGTAAGGTGTAACATATACAGATCTCAAAATTACTGAGAAAATCATGTCATACATATCTAACACTGGAGTCAGAATTTATGTGCATCAAAAAATGTATAAAAAAGGAAAACAAAACAAATATCTGTATCTATGATAAAAATACAATCTTCACACCAATGAGAATCGACAGACTATATGTGCTGTATATATTGGAACACGATAAAATAATTTTTTGCCTGTCTCAGAACTTATGGTGAAACTTTCTTTCACCTAGGTCAATTGTCCCAAGACTTAAGAAATGAAATAAATTTATGTTGAAGTTGTCCCCCACCCCACTGTATGTTCCAATAAAAATAAACAAAATGTAAAAAAAAAAACTAACTTTGTATTATTTATTATCATTTATTCCTTTTTTTATTCATGAGCATTAAAGAAAATATATCCACAAACTCTATATATGTAGCATACATATTGATACTATAGTAAGTATCACATGTCAAATAACATTATTGGTGATGTGAATAGAGAAAGACAATGGTTTGATTGCATTTTAAACTTTGAATATCAGAGAGAGAGAGAGAGAGAGAGAGAGAGAGAGAGAGAGATCAATTGCTGCAAGGCACCTACCATTCACGCACCACATGGTGTAAGATACAAAATAACCAAGATTGTATTAACAGTCTCTTGCAAATAAAAATCACTGTTTGAAAATATATTCCCTGTGAGTGCAAAAAAACACTAGCTTGGTTATAATAGGTATTATTAAAGCAAGTTGTTATTATGTATACTATTTACCATTATTTCTTGTTTGTATCAATTATGGTTACAGATGGCAAGCAAACAGAAGTCCTGGTGTTGAATAAATACAACTGGCAGTGAGCAATAAACTCACTGTTTGAACTTATTGACAGGATATCAAATGCAAAGATTATTTTATTAAAAGTAGGCTACCTCAGAAACCGACACTGGATTCTTTTAAGTGTAACAATTTTTTTAAATACATAGTTGGCCTCCATAGGAAGCCAGCTTTGGTTCCTTTTTACCGGTATTCATAGGAATTTTGAAAATAGACTGAAACACTGGAACAGTTTTTAAAGCATAACAATCTAGTGTATCATGCACAGACATCAATGACCCAGCATCTCCCAGAAGATTTGGCGAAGAAAATAAAATCATTTGATAAATTCATGAATGCCTGAAGAAATATACAATGCATACAAAATTTCTTTAAAAGTTAATCTATGGTGTCCCCCAAAATACGGTCCAACAATATATACAGTTAATATAGGAACTATTTTTTCTTCCATTAACTTTTCATCATTTTGATGCCAAAAAATATCATGCACCGATGGATAAGGTGATCTCAACTTACAGCTATTCCAGTAAAATTAGAATACATAAACATATATTTTATTAAGTGTACAGTTAATATATATATATATATATATATAAAGAGAGAGAGAGAGACAGAGACAGACAGACAGAACAGGTTTCCTAAAATCCTTATATTTGTTGGACATGACAGCTAGTTTAAAAGTTTCGACAAGCAATTACTCTGAGCAGCCAGACATCTGTCATAGGATATCCTTATTATAATATCAATTGTCTTTAATTTGTTTATCCTATAAACTGTCTAATTTAAACCTGAAAGAAGGAGAATTCAAAGGTCACTGTCTAGTTTATATATTGCTTCTTTGATAATGACAATCAATTAAAGTGTTGCCTTTTAGCAATGAAATGATTTATATTGCTTTATACAAAGTGACTAAAAAAAAAAAATCACATGGTTTGGAATCTGCCCCTCCCCATCCCAACTGCTTGCTAATTATTTTATCCCCAATGCATATTCTGACAATGATAATATATATCAATGTAACGAAGACATTACAGATTTGTTAGCATGAATGATTTAAGTACTTTATTAATTGTTTAATGACTACTTATGTGTACCAGAATTGGTTATCTGTTGATTCAACTGTCATTGAATTTGAAGGCTACACTTCAAGTGTGTCATGCAGTGGGATATCTTACATGCAATTCTTATTGGTTGTTATTGCTTGTTTGTTCACTGCATGACATCCCTGAAGTTTTGCCATCAAAAATCTATCCAAACAGATACAAAGCAACAGAGAAAATCACGCAAAAGTGAATGATCTGTAAAATATTCAAACATTCAGTGAAAGATGAAACATAGAATAAATTTTTCATGATTAGTGGTGTCAGCACATGCACACAAAATATGAACTCAAGCAAACTGTGATACATGTTAATCTTACAATGTCTCAGAAATTCCTATACTTGAAAAAGCTGTCTTCATTTGGTGTTGGTTTTAAACAAATTACAGTTTATATGAGTATGTACATGTGCCATTTTAATTTTAAAAATAACAGTTAGGCCCTAGTTTTCTTCACATGTATTTGTAAAACTTCTGCTCTAAATTTAGATTATACACTTTTTACAATGCTTGCTACAGGGCAAACTGTAACAATTGAATATAGTTCTACTAACATCGTGACTAGCAATAAACGGACTGTTATGGGTATGAGTGACCACTGGTGCTATTTTGACTTGTACTTAATGGGGTAAAATTTATTTTATTCATGAATTAAACCTACAGAGAATTCCAAAATTCATGATTATTGTGCATGCAGCATGAATTCGTGAATCGCTATCTCAAGTTATGAAATTCACACCAAAATCATGAGGGTTGGCAGGTCTGGGCAACCATAAAAATAAACTCAATTGTCGGATTGGAGAATGGCTGTTACTCAGAAGCATTTTCATGCTCTCTCTTAATCTACATGTCAGGATAAAGCATGCATTGAGGTAATGATGATGCAATGCCATCGTCTCTATATAAACCAATGACAATATCCTGCTTTGAAAATAGGAAAAACAGGTTTTCCCAGGTTATTTTATCACACCTTGGTAGATGGCTGATTATCTGGATGGATGGTCAGCTAGACTGTCTGTTATGTATAAGCTGGACATGTCAAATTTAGTACAGGTCTTGCCAACATCATGACTTGGATGGACAGATCTTTCATTACTTTCCCTGTCCTGTGTAACCATCAGCCTGGCTACATGGACAGATCTTTCATTACTGTCCCTGTCCTGTGTAACCATCAGCCTGGCTACATGGACAGATCTTTCATTACTGTCCCTGTCCTGTGTAACAATCAGCCTGGCTACATGGACAGATTTTCCATTAATGTCTCTATCCTGTGTAACAATCAGCCTGGCTACATGGAGAGATCTTTCATTACTGTCCTTGTCCTGTGTTACCATCAGCCTGGCTACTTGGACAGATCTTTCATTACTGTCCTTGTCCTGTGTAACCATTAGCCTTGCTACATGGACAGATTTTTCATTAAAATTCATGCCCTTATAAATATATGAAGCCACATGTTTTGTTATACAGTATGCTCCATCATTAAGATCCCTGACATCATTAAGACAGCGAGATGGCACTATATGCTGGATCCAATGGATCTGAAAATACCTCAATCACCCAGTATTACAGGCCTGAAAACCAAGCTTTTAATTGTTGAGGGGGTGGCTTTTAATCACCGAGCTTCATAAAAATTGGGAAATAATTAATTACTGTATCTAAATTATTTCCAATGGAAGGAAAATGAGGCAGAATTTGGCCTAAAGTCAGGATTTGCATTATTATCTCCTGCAGCAGTTCTAAATGATGTATCCACCTGTGACTGCAAAATATCTATATTCATTTCCCCAGATCTGCTAATGTCAAAGATGAAGGAATCATCTTTCTGAGGGGGGAAGAGTAGCTTCACACATTTGAGTCACAACTGATTCTGTATTTAAAAGTATACATAGTACATCCATATTGAGTGCTTTTCCACAGCTTCTCTTTGCAATTTGCTGATTTTTGCAGAATAGCTGACCAGGTGTCCTCTGATCAAAAACTGCACATTCTGCAAGGTAAAGAAGAGGTACATTTTGTACACTCCAGGAAGAATTTATGCATGTCTTTCCTTGCTTTGTATTTCTTGCATCCACAATCTAATGCAACCAGTCAGGTAAGTGGAAGGGAAATCAAAACAGCCATTTGTATCAACAAAACACACTGATGAACTTTGAAGGAGTGGACTTATCATGGTGCAAATGTGGCAACGTTACAATCACTGATTGGAGTACTGTATAAATGTTTCTTTTTTCTAACAAAATTTAAATTTTGTGTAACTCTTTTGCAAATGATAGCAATAAAAATTTAGTTCACTACTACCACTTGACATGAACAATGGAGAGGTTTAAACATGTTATAAATGAACATATATTACAAACAGAAAATTCATGTTTGTCTGCATGTCAATCAAATTGTTCAGTTTAACTTGGGCAAAACTGAAGTACTGCAGACACAGACAGACAGACATATATGTCCTATATTGTGACAACTTAAGTTTTAATAACATTATCCAGTGAGTTTAAATAAACATGTACAAGAAAATAGTCTCAAGGAAAGAAACTTCCAAATTTCCAGCCATAACAGTTAAGGACTTACAAATATTTAGAATTTGTGCATAATTAGGGGAGGGGGAGTATGGGGACAAGAGAAAATTCTGAGATTTACATGTTTTGCCCAGCAAAAATGATTATGGTAAAATGGTCTTGTCAATTTCAATTTTTGCTCTTCTTTCCAATTGGACTCGTTACATGAGAGTTTACTTGCCCCACAATGATTGTTAGTTGCCCACGCTTGAACACATGAACATGAATTCTTGTAAATTATCTTACAACTCACATTTCCAAATATATGAGAGAAGCAAGAAAAATGTTGATGAAGGCCCACTGGAAACACTTGCGAGCATTTTTCCAAGATTCTCTTTTCTTCCAACTTTGATCTACCACAGGGCTGCTTGTGTTTCCTATGGGAGACGACATCTTCCAAATGGTAACTGGAAAAGAGAAGCAGGTCATTATTTAAAGGATCTATTACAAAGTTACTTTATATCTTGCATGACATATCAGACATTTCCTTAAAATATCAATGCCATTTAGTTTTTTCTCATGGACCAATTTCTCTACTGACCTTTTCCAGTTGTACAGGTGTTCTTCGTTCTTGTTTCATTCAACATAGGTAAAATATTCAATTAAATTACAACAGTAACACCAAATTATGAATTCACATTTAGTATTAGACATAATTTTATTTTATATAACTCTTTTCATACCACAGGACAAAAAGAATTACAGTATTCTGTTATTGTTTTTCTCCTAGGGGTGCAAGATTGGGAAAAATTGGGGTCACATTAAAAATTTAGGGATCTCTCATGCACAAATGAGGATAAAGGTTAACACTCTTTCCCTACTGAAATTCGATTGAATAAGTTTTCATCACCAGGTGCGAGTGTACTACCTAGAGTGATCACAGTAATGGCCATGTCTCTGGACAAAGAGAAGTTAATCTGTTTTGTGTTTGTTTGGTTTTTTTATACATTTGCTTCTAATATCGATGTGCAGTGATTTACTTTCTTTGAATTACAAGCGTTGGTCTAATTTATTTCTAAATCTGTATTATGCAGTGTTTCCCTTTACAATCATGTGTGCTTCAGAGACCCCCAACCTTTTAATTTGTCCCAGTTTTGATACCAAAGAATGATTTTATACTCAGTCTGACCCCCAATTTTAAAACCAAGAAGATTTTTTTTAGTCTTGCATACCATAGGGATAAAATTTGAGGCACATGTTTGTTTTACACACTACAATGAACTCGGGTCTAAGAATCGAAATTACATTTCATTCATCGAAAACATGTGCCTCATCATTTAAGCAGAAATAATTTATCATAGACTACAGCTCATATAATCACCAAGAAATTGAATAGATAATTCAGAATACTACAGTGGGCCTTAAATATATTCAAGCTCACACAACGCAGTGTAAAACGTTTTCTACACCTCCACAAGTTACCGTATTACAGTTGTTGAATGGCGCGCTTCCCACCACTTCCTATCATACTAATGCTCGTGAACATAAGCTTAGAGGAAATAAGAAACAGTTACAAACTTTACGTTGGTCGTATTATGTTCAATTAAATGTTTTATAATAATAATAATAATAATAATAATAATAATAATAATAATAATAATAATAATAATAATAATAATATAGTAGTAGTAGTAGTAGTAGTAGTAGTAGTAGTAGTAGTAGTAGTAGTAGTAGTAGTAGTAGTAGTAGTAGTAGTAGTATCATTATTTGTATCACATGTAATACATATTCACCAATTTTTATATGGTACTAAAAAAGTAAAAACAAACAGTTCTAAAGGAATTTAAGGTTAGATAGTCAATAATTTATATTATTGATATGTCTCCAGTTTCCTCCACCAGATTCTGCGATATGGTCCAAGTTGGAGGGTACAAAATTACAAATGTCTATTAACCGCCCAGTGCCCATTGGGACAACAATATGCTTCCAACTCTAGAACACCCTTCCATTGATATTGGCGCTTTCAACAGTCAATGCCCTGCACTGGGGCTTCTTGCACCCCGATGAAGACGGAGAACACATTGTAGACTTTGCAATGAAAATTTGAACAAACTATATCAAGTAAATTGTGTAAAGTTGTCGCTTTCAGCATTAATAATTTACTTACTAATTCACAAGTTAATTGCCATCTATATGATTATTTTATTTTTCACGACTTTGTTTTCCGTAAACAATTTTCAAGGTCCTGATTAAACCACTGTATGTACTTTTTATAGTTTTATGTCCACTGGCGCGTCTCCAACTGTTAGATTTGTCATTTAAACTTTAGACAGTCTTTTATTTTGATTTTTTTTCTCTAATCAGCATTAAATCTATAAAATATATATATGACCAAGACAACGTTGTCAGAGGGAGATGATAACAGGTTTTTGGTCAACAACATACACATAATATTTTATGGATATGTAAATAACTTCAAAATAAATAAATGTCAACATAAAAAAAAATTTCATACGAAATAAATACTTGCTTTGTCAGGGATTTGTGCTGAAATTCGACTGTTTAAATTTTTTTTAAAGGTATCACGAAGAAGTATAAATTATTGTTAATCCTGAACAGGGGTGTCACTAGGGTTGGTGTCACCCAGTGCGGTAACTCATAGTGTCACCCTCGTGGACCCCCTTCCTGCACAATAATCCAAAATTGTACAGCCATGTTCGGTAACTCATGGTGTCACCCCCATAAACCTTCCTGCACGAAAATTCAATTCTTAAAATTTTTCCCCGTGATTGAATAAGTAATCACTATGTATATCAAGTCTAAGATTCTTTTTGATCTCATTTTCTTTTACCATTGCTTTATACCACTGCATGCATACCATTATCTATACATTACGAGTTTTAAACACACAGTTTTTACCTTAATTATGAAATAAAATTGTAATAGGTACGTTGTTTTTCTCGTTTTTGAAAAACCTGATATTTTCTGTTTACCCGTGGAATTAAAAATACCCGTGTAATCGTTAGTACTATAAAATGTATAGTTTTCTTTCATAGTAACTAAAAGCAATTGGTTTTAAAATAAATCAATAATGCATCTATATAGGGCGTAAGATGTTGAATCCAACAATAATTATTTCATTCCAACTTATTTACAGTAGAATTCAAACGCCAACCACGTCGATGTCTGTAATGAAAATATCATTGTAAACCCACCAGAAATTGTCTTCTATTTTAACTTTTTTTTTCTCATTTTTTTCCTTTCTGATGCTAATTAAAATCATGTCAACATCAATTTTTGCTCTCATAAAAATTTAAAGACCTTTTCGGCACTTGGTAAATTTCATTTTACTTGGTCGTATTTTAACATGTCACCTTTTCTTGGCCTTCTACTTTTGTTTACAGACTACACTGATTTTATAAATTTAATGAAGTCTTTCTTACAATCGTATGCGTCTTTCTGCTTTAAACTTCTGCTCGGTTAAGTGAAGAATTTAAGCTACGTTTGCTATTCAGACATAACTGACATAATATTGACACGAAATTATTCTTAAGGAAATCTTAATGAAATTTGGAACCTAAAATCAAAACTTTATAAAATCCTCGAAAACTATGATGTTCTACGCTATAAAAATGCAATAAATGTACAGTTTCATTCGAGTTATATTTCTCTGACATTAATTTATTGTGGATTTTAATCGGTAGTGAAGTCTCGTGGAAAGAATGTTTCCTTTCCAACTCATTTCTTCACAACATATTCCTTTTTCGTGTCTTGGCATCTCATTCTAACACATCATTTAGTTTATTTGAACATGTTTTGCATAACATCTATTAATGTTTTCTTTCTGATAACTGATTTGCATATGAGTGTTCATTACGCGTCATGTGGGTCAAGTTTTTAAATTTAAAAAAAATATATACAGAAAGGTTCGACAAATATCTTTGTGTTTAAGACCATTTGGGTAATTATATTCATATTATTTAAATTTATTCAAGCAAAAATTTTTCTTACTAAAAATTTAGTGACTTTTAGTTAGTAATCTTCAGATTTTATTGATGAGGTTTAGTAACTTTTTTTTAGTACATATTGGTGACTTTTAGTTAATAACTATTAGGCGCATACAATTAACTTTTATTTAATACCCATTAGTTGTTTCCACCTTTTTACTTTTTTCTTTACCTGGACAGGTATGATGCATACTTATGGCCTTAATTATCTTCATTCTTTATAGAGTATGTGGAATCTTTCACAACGTGTTAAAAGCAAACATCCTTACGAGATAAACGATTTCAGTTCACTAATTGCTGCAAAAGGAAAAACAACAAACACTTACAAAGTAGTAGCAGCTTGAATTGGAAAAGAATGTGTTGCCAAATCTGACAGCAAGTTACAAGAGAAGAACTGTTCAAGCTTCTGTTGAATGGATGCAAACTTTAAAGATAAAACTAAACAGTTAATTTAACAAGCTCGATAAGATCGAAGAAAGTTCGAACAATTAAATGTGTCGCATGAAATTTAGAATAAAGATATGGAGGAAGGCCTTGGACAAATGTGGGGAGCTTCAAGAAGAAAAGGGTTTAACAGACATTGAGGAAGATTTTGAATAAAACAAACGGAAGAAGATAAAAAAAAGAAGCTATCATATTTAACACATAATTTACACACTAGAGACAGGGACAAAGCAACAAATTGTACAAAAATACATCTTTAAAATAAGGAAGTAATTCACTAGAACCTATTATACACAAACAATTTTAAATCTTCATATGAACAAAAATATTCCTAAAGTTTTGTAACTTTGTCCTAGTCTAAATTACGCAGTGAAATGTCTGATACACCATAAGTGTTATTTATAGAGCTATAAGCAGGCACAATTACTAGCTATTTTATGCCAATTAAAATCAACTCATCTACAAGAAGAATTAACTTTTAAAATGACTGTTAATGAAATATTTAAACTATTTGTGCCAGTCGCTGTCCTGGATATCACGATATACAATCTAATTATTCACGATTTGATACCGAATGAAATAGTCTCTATGAATCTATTACAGTATTTGTTTAGTTAGCCATTCTTGCAACTGATACCACCTTTCGTGTCTTCCGAATGTGCTAAATAGAATGTATTTCATCATTCATTGCAAAGAGTTCTTGAGTTTATCGAATTCTTGTATAGTTTCACTTGTGTTTATTGTTGTTATAACAACGCATCAAAAAGTAGAATTGTGTCCATATTGGTTCAGATAACGTAAACTGGTTTGCAAAAGCTATTTATTACGGTCGTCGATTATATTTATCGATGAACAACATATGACTGTTGGTAAAATTTTCACTGTTTCTAAAACTGTTGTTTCACATGTGTACTTGGCAAATAAATATTTAGCATAATTACAAAACCAAAGAACAGACAAATAATATGTTTAATATTATGTTGTTTTCAAAAATAAATTTTAATAAGGTCTCGCATAAAGTATATGTGTTACTCATTTATTTCAGAACTGCTTATTTACTACGGTAGCAGTATGAATTTGTTTTCAACACGCATTGCTTTCATTGTGGCATCGCTCTTAGAGTGCGGCAATCAATTCGGTTTGTACTGGATCCTACTTTTAGGTTGACCTCGTCAAAAAAAATGTACACATAATTTAACAATGATTTGCCGTAAATATTACTCGGGCCATGTAAGGAAGATGGAGATCTGAGGATCCAAATAAAGCTAATAACTGGCATTTAAAGGCAAGTGTAATCTAATTCGAATAAATCACACCTATTACTGAAATAGTTGGTTCTGAACGCCCACATGACATTTATGAATTTTAAATATATATATATATATATATATATATATATATATATATATATATATATATATATATATATATATATATATATATATATATATATATATATATATAGTATGCACTGCGAAGCAATGAGGTTATTTCAATGGAAATAACCTACAAAAAGTGTCAGAGTGCTCACCATTTCAACTAATCTTTGGTAGAACAAAAGACTGTTTCTAGTGCACACTTAAGAAAGAGTTAATTCAACTGCATATACAGTTTTGTTTATCAGCATTTGACTAGTGTCTGTAAACGAGTAAGAGTGCGCTTTTTTTTTTGTCCGAAACGGTTCGTTTAGTTTGCGTCTGGTTGATTCTTTGCCTGACTTCATATGCAAGATGGCGGACGAAACTGAGCAGGTACATAAATACGTTTAATATATTTTAATAATTTTAAATTCATATATTTCTTCTTGTGCTAAATGCACTGTAAACACACTGGATGTATATTTGACACTTTCATATGCAGGTAGACGTGACATATTATATGCGCCGTGTACACGACAATTTAACGACACATGCAAGCTAGGAACCTGTTTTCGTTGGAACCATCAGTCATCTCTAATTTTTAAATTCTTGTTTAATGTAGATAAAACAACAGCAAAAGCAAAAATAAATATTAGTTGCATGTCTTTTATCAAATTAATTGCACCAATGAGCAGCGCGAAACCTAACCAAGTGATGTCTGCAGATGCAAGAATGCTTAGACTCATCCACAGGGGCTTAATTTTCCGTCATACATGTACTATATAATAAATATCATATGGTACATGTACGACGGTAAATTGTAAGCAACGATGCCAGTCCCTGTGGACTCATAGACCAACATGTCGTTCTCCGTCACTTTTTATTATTATCTGATTACTCTGATTATTTGTGACATAGAACAGCTTTACAAGCTGTGGTTCATTGGTGGAATGTTTGTACACATGTTTTCTATAGGACAAAGCGCCTTATATCCAGTGACCCCCTCCGAAAAAAGTCGGACAAGAATGCAAACCTCGCGCTTAGTCGATTTATTGTGATACAATACTTAATGCATTTGTTACTGTTAGATAAACATAATCTGATAGTGTAAGTTGTTGAATTCTTAATCAATTGCTGTAATAAAATACCAACAGCTTACAAGAGGATAAAAATGTTGGTTCAGCAGCATGTCCAGGACAGGTAGTTTAAGAAAGTTCACTTGTCCCACATAAATTTACATTTGTCACAAAACTTCAATCCTGACATGCCTAGATTCAGTGAGGCATATATACACTTTAATCCAAAGCAAAAGAAAGAAGAAAAGAAATGTAGGTCATTATTTCGTTAGAGATCTTAAGTTCTTAAGTTTTTAAAATTGATGTTATTTATTTCACTGTATTAGTCATACACCTCTCCCTCGATAACTCGCACACAACAGTCAACAAACATAGATCAAACATAAATCACACTATAAGCAAGGGCACAAGTTACTGAGGGACCTCCAAAAATTGAAAACATTTCCTTAGACATCAAGAAAACCGCCCAGGCAGTGGTAGGGAACTTGGCTGTTTAACGATTGAATCCTCATTTCACAATCATGTCTATAACAATTTTCAATGACAAACTTTTTCTTATGAAGTTGTTTGTTATGCTGTTTAAATAGCATTTATTTTCAAACAAACATGTGCAAGATCATTCCACCTGGTTTCAACAACCATCATGTATATGCGAAAACGTGTATTATGTCACCAGTTGTTGTTTTCTTAATGAGTCTGGTTCCCAGAGTGATATGTAGTAGTATCCTGCCAAATCAGGAGGCAAAAGAGCAGGGAACTAGACTAACCATTGATATACCACCAAACAAGATTCCTATTTTCAAAAACATTCTAAATTTATTTCATAAGTCTATTGTCTATGTCGAATCTCAATTTTTGTATTGTTTGATTAGTACAGTGTTGATGTCCTGATTTCATTAGAAGTAATAATGAAACTTCATATCATCCTTGAAGATATCTCTAAGTGCCAGTTCGAGAATTCTCTGAAACTTGCTTGCCCTCTCTGTGAAACGAAGCTATTTATTTTATGAAGTGTTCATTTTGCTTTGTTGTCTTGCTATCTTTGATCACAGTTACCAATGAGTTAGTTATAAGCTAGTTATGTTACATACACAATAATATTTAGAACAGTGTTCAATTAATGAAATGAAATGAGTTTACCCGACATATAACTGGGGCCACTAGATTTTAAGTTTGTAGGATTTCATGCCTTTTAATATTTCTTTTATTCCACCTCCTTTATTTGAATAAAAAAGACATAATTAACATAAAAATATAAACAATGACAGTTTTTAATTCAGTGCAACAATACAAGTACTTCCGCAAGTCAGTTATCAAAACATTGTTTGCACCTAAATAAGTTCTCAGAGAAAAGCTCTTGCACATAGCTGTTATGGTAGATTGACACATTTTACATTTAATTACAAGAGGACACATTGCATTTATGATGATTCTGCTTAAAAAGAACTTAAAGATAGAACCAGAACACAGATTTCAGTTGATAAAATTTTTTTAATTTGTATTTATTTATTATAGTGCTACCTTCACTAGGTGAAATTGACATTTTCATAATTTGAAATTTACTTATATATTGAGGTGTACTAGGAATGACGTTTAAAAAGAAGATGTAAAAAATTGTATGACTTTTTTTTAAATTTGATATTTCATAATGTTGACTAAAATTTACAGGTCCTATTTACCATTGCTGATGATAAAATGATGATATATCAAAAGTTTACATTACCAGTTTTGATCATGATTTTCTTCAACAAATAGTGATCAATTTTTGGGGAATTTTCTGGTTAAAATAATTGAATCCACTCCTGATGCCATGTTATAAGTGTGCTCACGAGTTATTAGGGCACAAGTTATTGAAGGAGTGGTGTCTATGTTTTAGAACAGGAATCTCAAATTCAAATCACTATGAGGACCACATGAGCAATAGTACACTGGCCAAAGAGCCACGTCAGTGAGACCTTTGCATACAACGAAAGAAAGCTCATATTAAAGGTACTAGTTAAAATGTTGGAAACAGGAAGTAAATGATGTTTCAATTTAAAAAAAAAACTGGTTGGCTGTTAAGAAAATATTGCATTATTGATTATTTTACAGATTCCAGATGTGGTAGCAGGCCACGTTAAATAACTTAATCGGCCACATACAGCTGGTGGGTCGAGTTTTTGAGACCATTGTTTTAGAAAATAGATCAGAAAAAATGTCCATGTACATGTTTGCCACCTTGACTAATACTAAGCCATCAGTTGACATCGTTTGCAATAACTGCATGGTATCTTTCCTTTAGAGTCACTCAAATCAATCCATAAGTAATTATCAATCCAATATAGCAATATGACTGAAAATTTCTGTCCCTTAGTTTGGTCAATTCAACATTTTTTTGCTGCCAGAGATTGATTTGTTCTCTCTGGAGAAATAGTTACTTCAGACTCTATTGGCAGCCTTGTTTTAACTTTCTACTTAGATGTAAATTGTTCTTCTCTGAATCTTCACATTCATTGTAACTTTCTTCTAACTATCTATGAATTTTATTTCCAACTATTGATTCACACATAATTTTTCTTCTCATATACATATCAATATATAATGTTAGATAGATGATCATTTTTTTATCATTTTAATTGCTGGCATAAGTTTTTAGAGTGCAAAAGTTTTCAGTTTTCAAACTAAAGATAACAGAAAACAAAAAAGCATTTTGTAAAATAAATACATTATATAACACTATCTCAGGATTACACCTCATACTTTATTTTAACTGTCTTTGTTATATTATGTTGTCATATTGTTAAGCACTTCCCCAATCAGCTTACCTGGCACATGCTGACATTTATGAATGTCTGTTCAGTCCTGCTGTAAGTAACTGATTGAAAGTTGTCTGACCTAATAAAAACCTCTTTAAATGTTCCGGGCATTAGCATCTTCTGAATTTATTAAAGAAAGTTAAATAAAAACCTTGAAAAAGAAAGCATATAAATTAAAAGAGTTATGATTATTAAATGTTGCCATAGTAAAGAGAAACACAATTTATAAAATTACATATTGGGTGTGTCACTGTGATACATGGGTTAATAGACTAGCCTCCTTTTAATGAATGCTTTTGATTAACTCTGGTATCTTAAGCATTTAAAAATTTAAGCTTATTTTTAAGGGATGCTTTATTTCTACATGCAATGATGTAATAATTATCATCTCTACTATACATACAGTGGTTTCATGATTGTAACCTATATTAATTTGGTTATCTCTATATGCAATGGTTTCATGATTGTAACCCATATTAATATCGTTATCTCTACATGCAGTGGTTTCATAATTTTAAATCATATTAATATCATTTTCTCAACTCTATATTCAGTTGGTTTTTCATGATTGTAACCCATATTAATATCATTACCTCTCATGCAATTGTTTCAAAATTGTAACCCAAATTAATATCATTATCTCTGCATGCAGCGGTTGATGACTGTAACCCATATTATTATCGTTATCTATTCATGCAGTGGTTTCAATATTGTAACCCATATTAATATCATCTCTACATGCAGTTCATGATTGTAACCAATATTAATATTGTTATCTCTACATGCTGTGGATTCATTATTTAACCCATATTGATATCATTATCTCTGCATGAAGCAGATTCATTATTGTAACCCATATTGATATCATTATCTCTGCATGAAGCAGATTCATTATTGTAACCCATATTGATATCATTATCTCTGCATGAAGCAGATTCATTATTGTAACCCATATTGATATCATTATCTCTACATGAAGCAGATTCATTATTGTAACCCATATTGATATCATTATCTCTGCATGAAGCAGATTCATTATTGTAACCCATATTGATATCATTATCTCAGCATGAAGCAGATTCATTATTGTAACCTATATTAATATCATTATCTCTGCATGAAGCAGATTCATTATTGTAACCCATATTGATATCATTATCTCTGCATGAAGCAGATTCATTATTGTAACCCATATTGATATCATTATCTCTACATGAAGCAGATTCATTTTTGTAACCCATATTGATATCATTATCTCTGCATGAAGCAGATTCATTATTGTAACCCATATTGATATCATTATCTCTGCATGAAGCAGATTCATTATTGTAACCCATATTGATATCATTATCTCTGCATGAAGCAGATTCATTATTGTAACCCATATTGATATCATTATCTCTGCATGAAGCAGATTCGTTATTGTAACCCATATTGATATCATTATCTCTGCATGAAGGAGATTCATTATTGTAACCCATATTGATATCATTATCTCTGCATGAAGCAGATTCATTATTGTAACTTATATTGATATCAATATCTCTGCATGAAGGAGATTCATTATTGTAACCCATATTGATATCATTATCTCTGCATGAAGCAGATTCATTATTGTAAACCATATTGATATCATTATCTCTGCATGAAGCAGATTCATTATTGTAACCCATATTGATATCATTATCTCTGCATGAAGCAGATTCATTATTGTAACCCATATTGATATCATTATCTCTGCATGAAGCAGATTCATTATTGTAACCCATATTGATATCATTATCTCTGCATGAAGCAGATTCATTATTGTAACCCATATTGATATCATTATCTCTGCATGAAGCAGATTCATTATTGTAACCCATATTGATATCATTATCTCTGCATGAAGCAGATTCATTATTGTAACCCATATTGATATCATTATCTCTGCATGAAGCAGATTCATTATTGTAACCCATATTGATATCATCTCTGCATGAAGCAGATTCATTATTGTAACCTATATTGATATCATTATCTCTGCATGAAGCAGATTCATTATTGTAACCCATATTGATATCATTATCTCTGCATGAAGCAGATTCATTATTGTAACCCATATTGATATCATTATCTCTGCATGAAGCAGATTCATTATTGTAACCCATATTGATATCATTATCTCTGCATGAAGCAGATTCATTATTGTAACCCATATTGATATCATTATCTCTGCATGAAGCAGATTCATTATTGTAACCCATATTGATATCATTATCTCTGCATGAAGCAGATTCATTATTGTAACCCATATTGATATCTCTGCATGAAGCAGATTCATTATTGTAACCCATATTGATATCTGATTCTCTGCATGGAGCAGATTCATTATTGTAACCCATATTGATATCATTATCTCTGCTGAAGCAGATTCTTATTGTAACCCATATTGATAATTATCTCTTAATGAAGCAGATTCATTTTTTTACGACTTATTTATATCATTATCTCTGCATGAAGCAGGTTCATTATTATAACCCATATTGATATCATTATCTCTGCATGAAGCAGATTCATTATTGTAACCCATATTGATATCATTATCTCTGCATGAAGCAGATTCATTATTGTAACCCATATTGATATCATTATCTCTGCATGAAGCAGATTCATTATTGTAACCCATATTGATATCATTATCTCTGCATGAAGCAGATTCATTATTGTAACCCATATTGATATCATTATCTCTGCATGAAGCAGATTCATTATTGTAACCCATATTGATATCATTATCTCTGCATGAGGCAGATTCATTTTTGTAACCAATATTAGCACTCTGCATCTGAAATTTAATTGTTTTGGACTTCTTAAATTTAAATTTAAATTGTGACTTAAGATTTTGGGAATGACCTGGGCATCCCCATCCTGAAGTAGACATTTTAGCACAGTACATATTGCACATTGTACACAGTACATTTATGATTTCTTTTTACCTCAGAAATAGTTTGTATCACATCACTGCTCCTTATTATGTACTTTTGCCTGCTCCAGCAACTACATCAATAATAATGAAATCTTGTCTTGGAAATAATTTATTTACATACCAGGGTGATTTGAGAACACTTAATTTTATTCTTCTAACTATTTACCAAACAGCAAGTTTTTTTCAGTCTCAAGTAATTACACTGCAAGCTATGCATGATAAATACCACTTATGGAATGGTATATCCACATGGCCAGTCAGTAGACATGAATATCTTATTTCCAAACACACCTGTTACAGACCTTAGGTCATTAATAATTACCATAACAAGGCCATCATGAATTTGGTGACATGCATCAAACCATTCTTTTCAAGTTAATATTTTAAGGACACTGTGCTTGGCACATTAGACCAAAAAGTCATACAGACAGTTACATTGAAAAGCATGATGATTAGACCTATTCACTCACTACCAGTGGATATGTTTTGAATTGAAGAAACCTATATACTTGCAAATGTTATGATTAAAATATAACTAATAATTTAAAATAATACTTATTCTGTGTGTATCAAAACTTACAGTGTGTAATAAGCATTCATATTTATTACACAAGATCATCATGTGAGACTTACCTGGACACCTGCAAACAGTAATGTGAGACTTACCATGATATTGACCACAAGATATAAATGTGATAAAGAATCAATAGATGAATGAAACTTAATGCATTGATGTAATAGTTATAAATGATAAATACCTATAATGATTCTGATATATATCTTGACAAGAACACAGAACAAGTGTTAAACTTGCAAAACGTAAATCATTGCAAATTGAGCATGACCCCCACCACACCTCTTTGAACTTGCCAGCATGCAAGCACCTTGTCAATTGAATTTACCTGGGGAATATTTGAGCTTGTCCTGAGTGATGATGGACAGGTGGATTTGCCTGGCTCTGTTGAACATATTCTTAACAGGAAGAACAGTTATGTGAATACTTTGGTAGGCATGAGTGTTGCATCTGATACATTGTATGTTTCATCAGTGTTTTCATCTGCTACATTGTACATTTTATCAGTTTATGTGTTGCACCAGCTACATCAGAAGTGTAAATTTTATGATTTAGATTTTTAACATAACTTTTAACAGATTTTTCAATCATGTCAGCACAATGTCTGCAGTGTGGCAGTTTTTTGTGACATCTAGCACTTGGAGTATCATGCCACATACATACAGCATCATGTACCACCCAGTCACATTATCTTGACACCAGGTAACCAGTCCTAACACTGATCTCTTAATGCTGAGCACCAAGTGAGGTAGTTGCTAGTACCATGTTTATAAGTTGTTGGTATGACTCAGGTAGGGTTCAAAACTGTGACATACAGTGCCCAAAGCAGATGCTCCAACCACTTAGGCCTGTGGAGCATCAAACTCATTTCTCATTTGTTATGGCAGGACAGATTATATATATATATATATATATATATATATATATATATATATATATATATATAAATATAAATATAGTCACTTGGACTATATGAATCATGAATAAGATAAGCATACACATTTGACATCAGCACGAGACATGGTCTGTGGGCTGAACTAATGAGTCTGGCAGGCCAAATGTTTGACACCCTACATTGTACATTGCATCAGTGATATTGTGCATAGCATCAGTGTTTTATCAGATACATCGTACATTAGCTTCATATATAACTGGAGCAATCTGTCACATCCACAAGGCAATCAAAAATGCTGTTCTGAGGAAAAGGTATGTATATGGGATTGTATAGGAAAAAGAAAACATAAAATGACCAACACATCTATAGCAGCAATGGGTGGCAGAGTGGTCTGATGTGCTTGCTCTACCAATTACTGCCATTCTCATCTCTGTCTGCTTGGGTTCTAGTCTCAAGGCTTGGCCAGTGTGGGTATGTGAGAAAACTTGTAAGTAACGTTTCATAGGTCAGTGGTTCTTACCAAGGTTTTCACAGGTTCTTCCTCCACCAGTTTTACTGGCTGCCATATATAGCCAGCCTGTTTTGTGTTGAGAAATGGCATTGAACCCCAAAACATTAATAACCACAACCAACACATCTATGCACTATAAAAATGTCAATTTTGGATTTTGGGCACTGAAAATTCATTTTCCACTTTATAATAACAGACTGCTTTGGTTCTCTACAAAAACTGATGATTGCAATTTGAGATAATCTGTCTGTGAATGTGTCTTTTGAGGGGCCAAAGCCTGTGATTATTATGACTGGTAATAGTTACATCATTTTAATAAGGGACTGACATAGCTGCCAGGCTATGTACATGTTCTTACAATCCAATGAGCATTTGTAATTAATTTTTACATCTTTTTCTATAGCTTGTTCCAGCACAAACAGTTGAGGAGCCTCTAGATTTGATCCGACTTAGTCTGGATGAGAGGATCTATGTGAAAATGAGAAATGATAGGGAGCTCAGGGGAAGACTACATGTAAGCTTAATTTTACAAAGATCAGAGCAAAGCCTTTTCAGACACAGGCCCAGGGCATGTTGATTACATAGAAATCTCTTGCTCAGACTCAAATTCCATATAGGGCCATATGTTTTTACTATTACTTTTTTGCTATTATTTTGACACAGCATTGAAATTACTATATTTAAATAAAGAGAAAGTCAGAATATTTCAATTTGAAATTTTTTTTGTGTTTATTTGCCTTTCAAAATAGTGTACTTTGAAAGGTACAAAATGTGTATGTCCATGTTTTTTTACAATTTTAATTTAATTAAAAGTAGAGATTTCTTCAGATCTTGATGCAAATAAATGCTTAGTGCCAAAAATTGTTTATGCTTTGTAAAGTTGTGAATAGGGATGAAACAATTCATTGTTATATCAATACATTTGTTGAAACAATATACATATCGATACAAGAGACAGAGAATCGATACAAAAAGATACATACCATATACATGTTATTTTAGTTTTCACCTGTCATGAATAATTATTATTAGTTGCCTTGTTATTCTGTAAAAATTATAATCCATCTGAAACAGCATTTGCAGCCACATGCACTCATGTTTATTTGTGAAAACAAAAAAGATTTGAGAATACCCACTTGCCATCTACAAGTTAACAGAAATTAACATGGTTTGTAATCTGCCCACCCACATTACATGCTAATTATCATAACCCAGAAGTATGTTCAGCACATACTTTACATACAAACATGTTCCACATGTTTAATGAAGTACTTTACTCATGATTTAATAACTACTTTCATGCAAAGTTTCTACTTTTAATTGTATCTTGACTCCTTTGGTCAATTTGAAAGCTATGCTACCAGTGTGTTGCACTTTGAAAAACATTTAATTCTTATTCATGGTTATTGCCTGTAATGCTCCAGGTTAAAAAATAACCGTGAATCAGAAATCAATGTAGCTTATTCTGTGTGTGACAAACAGGAAGTATTGATAGAGGAACAGAGACTTCGCAGGAAAGTCATTAGAGTTGTACGAATTTGCACACTTCGAGAACAGTGAAACACAAGAACACCTGCAAATTCGTTGACAGTCCCATTTATTGAATATGTTCCAGTGGTATTTTTCTAAATTAAATGTACAGAGGGCAGAATAATGCGCCTAATTGAAATACAGACAGTATAAAAGTAAAATGCAATTTTGATTTTTTAATTAATCAAATTTACCTTGTTGATCATATGCTATAACTCTATGTACATGTATCCATATTTGGTTTAAGATAAATTGTTTAAAATAAAAGTTATGAAAAAGAAATTAAGAAGCAAAGATATTTAGTTAAATACCTCTGTCTCACAAGCATTAAGGGACCAAATACCCTTATACAGCATTATGGAACTGATACAAAAATTGGCATAGTAGTCAACAAAACTAAGTTTATGTTAGTGAAATAAAATCTGTGATCTCTGGAAAATTGTACATAACAGCCACAAAGATCAGTTTACCAGCTTATTCAAGCTGACTAAGCTAGCTTTGTATATGCTCCTTCAGGAAGAAGCACAGAACAAATTGATACAAAGAAAGGAGCAAATTATTCTCAGAATTAATTAACAGTTTGATGCTTGAGCAGCTACATGGGACATCTGTCAAAGATGTTGATTTCAGTAGAGCTGTAAGAAAGTGGAGCAGGAAGAGAGACAGATATTGAATTTTAGATAAATATTGACCTTTGACCATTTCTTCCTCCCTCCTTCTTTCTTTGATATAGGGGAAGTCTCTCTTAATATCAAATCCTGTCATCATCTGTTCTTTAATTGTATCTGGGAAACAAATTTGGAATTTCACTTTTTTATTTAACCAGCGAATAAAAGTGCAGATGGAGTAAATTAAATTAGCATAGAAGTAGTGATGGGGCAAATTTCAAACTGCTCAAGTTTGTGTAAGTTAAAAGAAAATTGTAGAATAGGACTGGTTGTTGGCAATAGTTTTCCTTCTTCACTAACAAATCCAAGTACCTGTGGCTGCATCAGTCTATATGCATCTGCAGGAAATAAAATGTGATAGATTTTGTTGATATTCAACCTTGTTCCCATACCCAGGTTTGTTCTAGATGAGATTTTCTTAGCATGAGGAAATTGCATTTTTTTCTTCTGTTTTGAAGATAACATTGTAATGTCTTCCAAGTGTAACTGAGACAGGAAATTGGTAATATGTTTTCAAATCATTCATATTGTACAAAACAAAGGGAGTTAAATGGAGCCACCATTAGATGGCTTAAAACGTTGGATAAAACTCACTGCAACCAACAGATATCACATTGAAAACATTGTTATCTTCTTTTATATGAGAATTACATATAAATATATGATAATATATTTATCTGTAATCTGCATTCTGGAAATAGGAATAGAATGTCAGCATACATGAAAAGGCACCACCTACCTTCCAAGATGAAAAAAATCATCAGGTTCATATGTGTATTATATACCAGACTGTTTATCGTGAATTGTATCAATACGTGGCACAGGTGTATCATTTTACCCCAAGTTCTGAAATAACATTTATGTCTTTGTTTGCTTAGTTTGATTTCATTTCACAGAAAGGAATGATTTCTTCCTGTCCTGATGTCAACCATTGTCTGCTTGCTAAATTAATATCCTTCCTGATTGGATTGGCTGAATTGATGTTCATAAACATTGGAAGCCTGTCCTGTATTAAATAGTTTCTCTTTGATTATATAATTTTGGTATTGATTATGAGACAGAATCCTGATTCACATTATATTGTAGATAGAGGGGCTCACTGCTAATATGATTTCCAAAAATTTCATAATTTCTGCATGTCCTCGTGTAGAATTTTAATAATTGTTGTATACACCTCTGCCCTTGGAATATCTGAAAAACTCTTTAGACTCGGAGGATTATAATATTATCTGGATTAATTTTTAGCCTATCATATAGTTATTTCTCAATATATTTAGTGAAATATTATTACAATATGTGTGTGAGCAGGGTAACCAGTGAAATAAAGAGAACAAAAAGAGTGTTATTCACCATTCATTTGTCATGTGCATCACTTTGTGCCAAATTTTAAGCCCTTTAGATAGTGACTATAGTCCGATTCTATTAATACGTTTGTATGCCCTACCAATTTCAATAATGGAAACCTTTAATTTGATAAAATGTGCAAAGAACTTAGTCAATTCATTCATTGATTTATATTTTCTAACCAGACTGTAAGTAGAATGGCCGTAACACCGTCATAGTCTG
Organism: Potamilus streckersoni; assembly: GCA_016746295.1. Lineage (NCBI taxonomy): Eukaryota > Metazoa > Mollusca > Bivalvia > Unionida > Unionidae > Potamilus > Potamilus streckersoni. The sequence goes on from JAEAOA010002240.1 coordinate 1,987,529, forward strand.
CGCATTTCATGCTTAACGGAAGTTTTTAATATTATAGACTGATATGCCTAAAACCCATTTCCAGTTCCTGGACAAGTCCATTTTTAGCAAAGGGTGATACGCAAAGGGTTATACGTGCGAAAAAGATGTTTATACATATATGGTCTGCTTCTGATATTTACAGCAAAGGAAAAAAATGACAGCAAAAAAAATTTGCCTTTCATGTGGATTTAACAAGCTGTTTTATTAATATGTTCATAAGTGCAAATGAATATAATTCCAAGCTCACAATTATGGTAATTTACAGATTTATCTGGCAGTTACCAAATAGGATGAATTTATGTTGTCAGATGGAAATAAACTACCCCATAGTGTTCGTAATATGGCACCATGCTAGTATGGTAAGTCCGTTAAGCATCAAAGGTGCAAGGGGATGCCAGTATTAGTGCCATTTTGGTCACAGGTTAGAAACTATAAATCAATGATTCATTTGACTTAGTTCGGTGCACATTTTATCACATTAACCGTTTTAGTTATTGAAATCAGTAGGGGGGTACAAACAAACAGGGATGTAGCGTCGGACTATAATAAATGGAGCCCCAGCAGGGGGCTGAATATTAATAATTCTCCAGTCTCTTTTAAGAATTTCAAAATGAAATAACAGATTTTATTATATATTGCTCAGGGTTTTGTAGGGCCAATCAGATAAAAAAATTTCTTTGAACAAGGCTGACGGGCAACTCACTTAGAGTGAACACAACCTATTTTCCATAATATTCCCAGTGTGCAGTTTCACTCCAACAAATATTATGCATAATTGTGTAAATTTGGTAATAGTTAAATCTGCTTTCAATATATTCTGTTGTTCATTGTTCTTTATATGCAGTGAAAATTGGCAGGTGCCCTTTATATAAAGGAATATCGTAATTATAGGGTTTTATATTGGCAGAATTCATGATTTCACCAAATGTATCCTGCATATACAGTTGTCTTTAAAGGCAGGTTTCCCTTCAATTTTCTCAGGCCTATGATCAGCATCTTAATATGATAATGGGAGACGTTGAAGAGACAGTCACAACAGTTGAGATAGATGAGGAAACTTATGAAGAGATATACAAGGTGATTATTCAGATGACTGCAATATTGTGAATTTACTTTATTTATGTGAGCGTGATCAGTTGTATGATTTGTGGTTGATACAAGATGCAGCATAAAATGTAATTTCTGTATATGCCTTTTATGTCTGTAAAGTTTCCAGACACTAAATATATGTGCTGATGAAAATATTGTTTTAAAAAAAACAAACCACAAAAATGATTCCTAGAGAAATTAAATTATCAAACAAATTATATTCATGTGATTTGATAGTCTGTTTACAATTACATATCTTCAAAATGAAGCCCATTTCTTTAGTCAACATACATTTCCTGGTATTGTTTTTGAATAAAACAAAAAAATTTAATTAAATTGATTTTAAATAAAGGGAATTTTAGAAAGACAATTAAATACAAGACTTCTCTTTTAAATGTATTGACAGTCTTTACTGTTAGTGCTATATTTCCTAATTTCTGGGTTGTTTTTTTTTTTTACAATGTATCTTGAATCACTTCCCATACAGGTTAGGAAAGTTAGAGGTAAAATAATCAACATCAATATTAAAAGTATTTGAAGATGATATTAAAGCTCACTGTAATTATACACACATTGAGATAAATGTAGACCACTCAGGTGGCCTAGTGGTTAGAGCATCCACCTCGGATGCAGGAGGTCACAGATTTGAACCCTGGCAGAATCATACCAAAAACTTTAAAAATTGGTACTGACAGCTGCCTCACATGGCGCTCAGCATTAGGAGGTTAGTGTTAGGACTGGTCGACCTGGTGTCAGGTTAATGTGACTGGGTGGAACATCATGTCATATGTCTGTGGCATGATGCCCCAGTGCTAGACATCACTATAAACTGTCACACTGCAGACATTGTAGCGACACGACTGAAAAATTGTTAAAAATTACATTAAAAATTTAAATCACACACACACACAAACACACACAGATAATTGTACATTTGGTATATTTTGATTGTAATTTGTGTGAAGGAGGTTGTCATTTACAAACCTCAATATTTGATGGTTTGCCTTTTTATAAAAAGAACTTTAAAAAAGACTACCAAAGTTTATTTTACATTTCATCTGTTTTTCAGACAACAAAGAGGAATATACCCATGTTGTTTGTCAGAGGAGATGGTGTGATACTGGTTTCCCCACCCATGAGAACAGGGACTTAGTTGCATCGCAATCTTACTTTTTGCAGTATAAGCATTGTGTTTTCACAGGGAAATGACAATAACACATTCATTAAAACATTTTGTACATTGAGACATAGTGATTGCACTGGAAATGAAGAAAATACAACCAAAGATATTGTTTTGTTGTTATGTCCTACATACATTCAAATCTGATTACATCAGGAGTGTCAAAAAATCGTCAACATAACCAGGTCCTGAGATATCAGGGTTTAGTTGATAAATCTACTGCAGAACAATGACTATGTATCTGAAGTACCAAAAATGAAGAGTTTTGTTTCTAAATGTCAATGGCATTTCTAATGCACAATGAAAATAATAATTTTGTCGTGCCTGGTTGCAGAAAAAGAAGATTGTATGTCTTTGAAAAGTTTTTAAAGTTTTTTTAATTTCCCCGTAAATAATCTTATCCCTTGGGTAGCCTCAGCAAGACAATGATTTTCTCATGCTGTCCAAAATCTAGGCCAATTGAAGTACATGTACATGTAGGAGTATACTTCTTCTTATTTTGTATTTTGTTTTGCTAGAGTTGACTTGTGACTAGCAGCCAAATGTAACTGACCAATATTGTGCATGAAAATCAATAGTTTTTTTTTAATTGTCAGAGGTTCCTTTATACATGTACTGGTATATGCTGGTTTATACCGATAAAATTAGCTTCACTACCTTAAAAAGATAGAGATATAACGATAAACTGTAAAATGTGTTTTGAAATCTATAAAGTTAACTGTCCCAACATCAAATTTTTTATGAAGTTAACTTATTCCATTCATACAGTTGTAGTCCCATATCCCTCCCAACTTGGATCAGTAACTGTCGGCAAGAACAGAGCACCAGAATGAGGGTCAGCTAATCTGTGCGATGGAATGCAAGACTTAGATATTCAAGACAATGCAAATGAAAGCACTCCTCTTTCTGTTTCAAATTTTAATCCTATCAGTTGCTTTCTGCTTCATTCTCTTTGTGTTGAAAATATGTGATCATGGTACTGTGACAATTTCATAAAAAAGTACTGGGCACTATGGATTTTTTTTACAATGACGGTGCTTTTATTTACTCATGTTCAAAACAAATTATTATAACATGGGGGGCAGCTTAGTTTGGAATTTTGCAAGTTTCTATTTATAGAATATTGTGAGACTTATGATCCAGCCATACTGACATTGAAGGCTTACTCTCGCACCAAGCATGAAAACACGTTAAATACTTCTAAATTTGTTTTTAAAATGTTGTTTAAAACAAATTAGATATTTGACCTGATAATTTTCTGAGTTTCAGATAAGATCAAATTCGCGATTCTGAGTGGGACAAACTATATTGTCATTGTGTGGACATTCGATAATGTCCATTTTGAATGCAGCTTATGTAAAGGTCAGAAACACATTCATTCAGTATTGTCTCCAAGATAATCTTCACTCTATGCAAGTGATAAACCATGCATTGATGAGATTGGTTGATTAGCATTTATACTGGTAAAATTTGTTTTTTATGCAACTTTTTCTATCACTGCCGGTATAACCTGTAATAGCAGAAACGCTGTGATTTTTTGTAAAATTTCTCAGAGATGGACGTTAAAAGTTGCATTTCATCAAATTAAGTGGGTCCACAATTTACTTGGGACCGAAAATTAGACCAACATAATGGGGTTATCAACTTGATAGGAATTGAGATAAACGAGGACAAAAAATAGCATAACAAAGAAGGATTTTTTTCTGGACTGGACGAAAACGCTCGGCATATGCAGGTTCTTGAGATAACCAAGGTCTAGATGAGCGGGTTTGAATATCGAGTTTAATATGACCAGGATGTGGATATTGTATGGTTAAATTAAGTTTTCTCTTTAATTTCAAAAACCAACCATGGATTTCTAGTTTGTATTTACTTAAATAACAACAATTTAGTTGCTTTTCATTGAACTGTTTTAATTTGCCTGGATATTCTTTACATAAGTTGAACAAGAAAGCTATACCCTGAACTGCTGTCACATAATGAGCTTTCAGATCAGGGTCTCTGTTATTTGTTCTGTTTATTACTCCTAACAAACTGCATTGATCCAAATCTTTCAGTGCATGTTTAAATGTTTAAGACAGGCATTATTGAGTGATAAAAACATAAATACTACGTATGAGATAACAATCCTTTGAAACTTAATAATTTCTGATGCAGTGCAGGCCAAAGTTTTTGGCGAGACTACATCATTTATAGATTTTTAAGTTGTAGACAAGTGTGCTTGAACCCTTTTGAACAATCTACATCAGGAAACCCCTACCTTGTTTTTGTGCAAGTGGCTTTCTCTGTCTTTACCATATTTCCATGAAGGCATGTTTGGACACTAGTGCCACATCTCTGTTCAAGTGCACATCCATGGTACTCAAATGCCATTTGCATGGTCATTTAAAAAAATTGCTGAATGAGCAAATGCCCTTCAAGTAGAACAGATTTTCTGTCATGTTATGGCAGTTACAAATGTATTAGATGAATCTGAAATAAGCAGTCAGAACTAAAGGACACAGGTAATTGCCCCCTGCCATTGTTTTTATAGATAGAACCATGAAACTCACACTTCATTTTAAAGATAAAAAATAATGTAAAAACATGTTAGTAATTGTTAAAAACTGGTTAATAAAAATAAAAAAGATGACCAGTCTATTCTTGTACACAACAATGATATTGATCATCAGTCTTTGAAGCAAAACATTGAGTGGAACCTGTATCATACTTATCTGAGAGTCACTGATTTAGATGGAGTCACTGTTAATCATCTTATACTTAGAGCATTTTATACTTTGGAAAGTAAAAATTTTACACTAAATATTGAATCTGAAAGTTTCAGATATGTATATGCAGTTTCTCCCAGTAATGCAATCCAATTGGATACCCTCAACTGGCTCTAGACTGTTTTATCTATGGCAAGAGGCTGTAGTTCAGTGGATCAGACTACAAGTTATAAGCATTGGGATTGAGCAAGTTTTTCAGGTGATGCCAAGCATTTAAGGGATTGTTGAATGTGTTGATGGCATTTTACTGTATGTTTGTTGATTTATGTCAGCAATTATGAATATATGTATTGGACCTATTTGAGTGTTTGTAGAAAAAATATTGCACAGTTCAGAATATGGCATAGAATTAGTTTGATGAAGAACAAATGAAGACCTTTTTTCCTCCTTGTCTTTGCACTAGCCGTCAAGGTAAAGTAACACTTCCATGTCAGACAGATGCTTCATAACATGCCTTGATTTTACCAACACATCTTGTTTGCCTTCCTTCCCAATAGCTGCCAGATTAGTACTATGTATAAACTTCAATAATTTCAGTGATTATTTTGGTAGATAATTATTTTCTTTAGCTATTCACATATTTTCTCCTTTTTAAAAAAATAAAATTATGATGACTTTAAGTACATATTTTTTACCAGTACCATTTTAGAATTAAATATAAATAGAGACTTCCTAAATACCAATTTATGCATACAGATAAAAAAAATATTAGATTCTATTCATATTAGGTAGATTTAGATGAATTTCCTCAAACTTTATCCTTATCGGATACTTACATGTACTAAATAGTAGAATTTTACTCAACCATTTTGAAAGGAACTGAAAAAATCAGTATTTGTAATGACTGCAAAAAGTAAGACAGTTTATATCTCAAAATATTTTTCATCAGCTCCAGTGTATCTAATGCATTGTGCATCTGACCTTAGTGTGAAGGTTCATTACCTACTTTAGTATTTTTGTCAAACTATTGCGAGGATTAAAAAAAACGTTTAGTATTTTTACATATGCTAGTCATAGGCTAGAAGACCTTATGGGATAATGGTCTTTCCTTCATTTTCAATTTGTTGTCTGTCCATTAACACTGGTTTGCTATTGCTACTCTTCCTAAACTACTTTGAAGATTGTCACGAAACTTTACAAATATATTCATCCCAAGCCTAGTTGGTCCTAAATGAAATCGTGTTGTTTGGGCATAAACATCAGCCATCTTGAAAATCTTGTTATGACTACTCACCTGAATGAATGGTCATATTTAGAAAGGTTTTTATTAAACTACTTACCTTGTTGTCTTGTTGGTCCTACTTGAAAATGATGCCAATCTAATCTCCGGAATGGCAGCAGCAGCATTGATCTTGAAAATCGTTATTGATCTTCATGATGAATGGATGGGTATATCAGTATGGTGTTTCTACTGATGAATGGATGGGTATATTGATATGGTGTTTCTACTGATAAATGGATGGGCATATCAATATGGTGTTTTTACTGATGAATGGATGGGTACATTGATATGGTGTTTCTACTGATAAATGGATGGGCATATCAATATGGTGTTTTTACTGATAAATGGATGGGTACATCGATATGGTGTTTCTACAAATGAATGGATGGGTATAACAATATGGTGTTTCTACTGATGAATGGATGGACATATAAATATGGTGTTTCTACTGATGAATGGATGGGTATAACAATATGGTGTTTCCACTGATGAATGGATGGGCATATCAATATGGTGTTTCTACTGATGAATGGATGGGCATATCAATATGGTGTTTCTACTGTTGAATGGATGGGTATATCAATATGGTGTTTCTACTGATGAATGGATGGGAATATCAATATGGTGTTTCTACTGATAAATAGATGGGCATATCAATATGGTGTTTCTACTGATAAATGGATGGGCATATCAATATGGTGTTTCTACTGATAAATGGATGGGCATATCAATATGGTGTTTCTACTGATAAATGGATGGGCATATCAATATGGTGTTTCTACTGTTGAATGGATGGGTATATCAATGTGGTGTTTCTACTGATGAATTGATGGGAATATCAATATGATATTTCTACTGATGAATGGATGGGTACATATATTTGTTGTTTCTACCGTTGAATGGACGGGCATATCATTATGGTGTTTCTACTGTTGAATGGATGGTTATATCAATATGGTGTTTCTACTGATGAATGGATGGGTACATTGATATGGTGTTTCTACCGTTGAATGGATGGGCATATCAGTATGGTGTTTCTACCGTTGAATGGATGGGCATATCAATATGGTGTTTCTACTGATGAATGGATGGGCATATCAATAGTGTGTTTCTTCTGATGAATTGATTGGAATATCAATATGGTGTTTCTACTGAATGACTCCTAGTGTCTAGTTGGTTTTAAATGAATATAGTGCCTGTTAGATTTCCAGTTTCGTTGTCATGGCAGTGATCTTGATAGTCTTTTCATTGCTACTGTTCCTGAATAAAAAGTCATATTAACACGTGGTTTTAACCAGAAGACATCTTGTTTAGCTATTTCTAAATAAAAATGATGCCGATCTGATGTATGATATGGCAGTCTTAATGATCTTGTTACTGCATCTCCTGATGAACAAAGAAACATGTTAACAAGGGGATTTCTTTAGATGGCTTCCAATGATGTCCAGATGAAATCAGTCAATTGTAGGCAGCTTGAGGCCTGGGCTAAGTTTGATTGACAGTGTTTTACATCATCATTAAGTCATCTGTCTTTTTTATATTTGGACACACCTACTTTCATCCACACAATAACCTCATTGGCTGTTCCTTGTGCCAAGTTTTGCATGATTGGTCATTTGGTAAACTTTTGATACAAGAAGTATGGGCAAGTTATCCCACTCTTTATCCATCATTATTGGCAAAGGTGTTGTGAATGTAAGACTTCCTATAGTAGGCCTTGTGGAACATTAATTTTGTTTAGAAAATATTTTGTACCATTAGGGTGTGAGATCAAGTACATGGTGACCGTTGTTATTGGTGGTCAAAAAATTTATATGGTCAATTGCTTGGTAATTCTCTAAGCAATTTTGTAGGAAAGAAGATCCAGTCATAGTTCACTTTTTTATTTTCTTTTTAGCTCCACTTGTTATGGTAGGGTCTGATGTCTATCATATATTCTATTCCAAACATCCATTAGTACAAGCTTGTTATTAATATTAATCTACTTGTAAGATTGCCATACATCGTTGTACACTCATTCATCCAGTGGTATAGTTGGTTTCAGATAAGCAATAGGGCATACTGGCTTTCAGTTCGTCTGCCACAATGACCGTCATGAAAATCTTGTTATCACTACTCCACCAAAATGGGGTTTTCACTGAAAGATTTAATATGGTGTCCAGTTGGTGCTATGTATATTTAATTAAATTATTTTTTTGCTATTTTTAAATCGTTTAATTACATTATATGCTGTTGTAATGGGACATTGAGTTAAGTTCTGTTTGACCTGTTTTATTTTTTTTTAAAATTTCATTGATGTAAACAACTAATACTAGAAATATTGTATATAGTCAACTAACCTCATTCCAAAATCAGAGTTTTGGTAAACAACTTTTTTTAAAAAAAAATATTCTCTTTCTTTCAGAGTAAGAATCGTTAAGTTATGTCAAGGTCATACCTGGATTATGTGACAAGTAGCATGTATCAATTGCTACAAATTTCTTTGTGGGCCGTCGGGTGTAATCATTACCAGTGATGGTTGTAATTAAATTTTTGCAAGTACCCAGTTCCACCACCCAGAGCTTTCACTGTGATGTAGTGCATGACATTCAAAGTGTTTTACACTAACTCGCATCTTTTGGTGGCCTCGTCTTTAAATATCGATGTTCTTGAACATTGATTTTGTCGTATATATTTCTCGGGGCGTTTGTGTAACTTATCTTCCATGGAATATTGATCGACGAGCAGTGAAATAAACGGAATAATTGCCACTAGAAGTTATGTGTAATCAAATTCTCAAAATTAAGGTTGAAATACTCGATATCAAACGCCAACATGACCTGTATGTCTTGTATCTTAGTAAAGCGCTTTACAGAAGGATACATTGAAGTAGCTGAACCATTTGTAGGATTCGAACTCTATCCTTAGCCCGGCACAACGATAACTGTGCCACCATAGTACATGTCTCCATTAATTGCCTTTTACAGCGTGTGGGAGAGGGAAAATACGATCACACGCGGCGAATTGATTTAGGAACTGACCATTAAATGTCGGGGTTAGAAAGATGGCTGATTTGTACCTCTGTTAATATAATAGATATAATTAGATGGAAATTTGCTATAAATGGGATCAATAATTTTATTTCAGGCTATTCGAGAGTCAAATTTTGGTTCTTATAAATAATCAAGTATCAGAATTTGATGAAGACTTATTAACGATTTTTTTTGTGAAATTGTTATTTAATAACTTTCTTTAACGAGCTCGGTGTATAACATTTTTGCCGGAATAATTTTTTTCTTTCACATCGGTTAATATAATTGATATAATTGGGTGGATTTTTGCTATAGATTATATCGAGAATCTTTTCAAGATATTGAAGAGACGAAATTGTTTCTTCCCTAAAAATATAGCCTCCTCCCCCTATTCAATTATCTCAGTTTGTGGTGTTATGACTCGATCATCTTAAAGTGAGTAATAGAATAGAAAGAGAAGCACAAGCTTTGTAAATTCAACAGCTATAATTCTCTTAGATATTTATAATTTCTGCAGATGTTCTTCGTAAGGTTATACACATATACTTCATTGAACTTGTTGTATTGTCATACACCTGACAGAGATTGTTGATTTTATAACATAATTAAAATGCTGCCCATATCTACTCTACCAGCCTTCGTTACACTGACCGTAGAATGAAATATCAATATTATTTCGTGTGAAGAGTTTCGGTGTCAATATACCACCTTTCATCAACAAAGCCTACCCATAGTCGGATAATATAGATGTCCTTGGTTCTGCTTGTTAATCAGTAACAGACTAAGGAATCGTGTACCTGTTGAACCATTGTGAAATTCTCTACGTCATGTAAGATTTGCAACTACTTTGTCCATTTACTTTTATAATGAATCTGACCTCAATCGATTATTTCTATCAAGTACGAAAATGTTGCGAATGAAATTATATTTACGTAATTATGTATTGATTTAAATAGTGAGATTTTGTCATTCTATATACCTTTGAAATTAAATTCTACAGTATATATATATATATATATATATATATATATATATATATATATATATATATATATATATATATATATATATATATATATATATATATATATATATATATATATATATTCGCCATATTCATCTACACTTTATCGTGAGAGAAGAACCCCGTTGCAATTACCATTTTGCTAAATGGAAAAAAAACCCCTGATTTTAAAAATATATGAATGGACAAAACATTCTTGGTGTTTCCTAAAGACAGGCAGTGAAAGCTGAGGGCCATAAATTTGAATTTAGTTATATGTATCGCTTATCACAACAAAATCAAGTGGCAAAATTTAACAAAATGTACTGAAAGATGTTATTAATTTGCTATTTGGATGTGTTCCTTATATCGATAGAAAATTCACAGGTGTGTGTGTGTGTGTGTGTGTATGTGTGTGTGTGTGTGTGTGTGTGTGTGTGTGTGTAATTTATCGGCACAATTCTGGTCTCATAGTGCCGAATAAGTTTAAGTATATACTTTTGCTTCTTTTTAATTGTATGTATGTATGTATGTATGTATGTATGTATGTATGTATGTATGTATGTATGTATGTATGTATGTATGTATGTATGTATGTATGTATGTATGTATGTATGTATGTATGTATGTATTGAAAAATTGCAAGAGCTTAAATGGAAGAATAAAAAATAGATGCACCGTCTTAACTTGATGCACAGAATGCGACATGCTGAGAGTAATCTTGTAAAATAAAAATACCCTTTCATTGATCTGCTGTTGAATTTGAAAAGGATTATTTCCCTCATCAGTGCAAACTGTATTGGCCAGGAACGATATCAAGCAAAACTAAACAATCTAAGCCCGAGTCTACTTTTGGAATTTAAAATAGTGCCAGAATATTAATTTGAACGTGCATGGACTAAAAGACTTAAATGCTGCAAGGCTTTGTGCATACCAGGTAACGGAGTTATTTGAGCTTGATTGATAATGGACGATCGATTTTTGTATCCGCGGTGTTCACGAAAAATTATCGCAGGAAATTTGACTTGGGGTTTGATATACCGCTGCTTCGTCCATCAGGTTTAATTTATCACACAGTGTCATCATTTATGTTACGCTAATCTGACCCATTTCTTAGATAGATAGATAGATAGATAGATAGATAGATAGATAGATAGATAGATAGATAGATAGATAGATGGATGGATGGATGGATGGATGGATGGATGGATGGATGGATGGATGGATGGATGGATGGATGGATGGATGGATGGATGGATGGATGGATGGATGGATGGATGGATGGATGGATGGATGGAATGATGGATGGATGGACGGACAGACAGACAGACATAAATATTATGTCCCTTAGTAAATATTTCAAACCTAAGTGTCAAAACTAGCATACAGTTCTTAAATGTTCGCTTAATTGGTTTTAAAACTTTTTTAAAACACTATCTTGAAGAAGGACAGTCTCTCAAAACTAATGTTTTGCACCTTTAGCCAATGTAGAAAAACTTCATCGTTTTAGGTATTTATTGGCTTTTAGAAAAGTTCATCTTTTGATAAAATCATGTTTACAGGTTCGGAAATTTACTCTTTTTGCTTTAAGTTGCTCTCTTCACATTCAGAGATATGTATTAATTCAGCTAACAGTCGAGTACGGTTGAAAAATCATGACTGGGTATTATATTGAAGAAGTACTTTTAATTACCTTTCCAAGCGATAATGGGTAGCTATTTTGGGAGCGAATTAAATCTTGAACAACGAAAACGAAAACTGCTACAAATTGTTAACTGTTTGAATTCGTTCAAAACTTTGACTTATGATTGTGTGTGTATAAGGATTTCTGCCTTTGTATAAAATAATAGTAACATAGGAGCGCTTAGAACTCATTATCGGTTACAACATGCAATCAGAGTGGATCACGCTTCATTTTGGCTAAGAGACTTCGAGGTTAGTCCATAAAGGACGGTTGACGGTAAGCAATACTGAAGACTTATATTTCTATTCGGTAGCATGCATTATAAAATCCTATATAGAGAAAATAACAAGTAAAACACGTTTTATACGTCAGCAGCTTTTCACACACACACACACACACACACACACACACACACACACACACACACACACAAGCGCGTATGCACGCACGTACTCTTGGTGGACATGTGACTTTGTTGATTCTTGAAGTCGTCTCTTCTAGGTGGCTGAAACGGAAAGACTCAGATGAAATACTCTCTCTCTCTCTCTCTCTCTCTCTCTCTCTCTCTCTCTCTCTCTCTCTCTCTCTCTCTCTCTCTCTCTCTCTCTCTCAATGCAGATACCAAAACTATGGAAAGCGAGCAAGTATTACTGCACTTTCTACGCAATCAGAGTGGATCACGCTTCATTTTGGCTAAGAGACTTCGAGGTTAGTTCATAAAGGACGGTTGACGGTAAGCAATACTGAAGACTTATATTTCTATTCGGTAGCATGCATTATAAAATCCTATATAGAGAAAATAACAAGTAAAACACGTTTTATACGTCAGCAGCTTTTCACACACACACACACACACACACACACACAAGCGCGTATGCACGCACGTACTCTTGGTGGACATGTGATTTTGTTGATTCTTGAAGTCGTCTCTTCTAGGTGGCTGAAACTGAAAGACTCAGATGAAATACTCTCTCTCTCTCTCTCTCTCTCTCTCTCTCTCTCTCTCTCTCTCTCTCTCTCTCTCTCTCTCTCTCTCTCTCAATGCAGATACCAAAACTGTGGAAAGCGAGCAGGTATTACTGCACTTTCTACGCCCCAGTCTGGATAAGAACTGATAAATATCGGCCACTTTTCTCTTATGATCGTTTCGAATTCATTATTCCCCGACGATTCCGATTTTTCGCTTGATATAGCTGAAAACAGATTATCGATACAGAAGGCTACTTTTTTGAGGAAAAGAAACAGATTTACATGTGCTAGTACCCACATACAAAAACATTCTTTGTAAATGTACTAGGCTGCTTACTTGAAATATCAATATACCAGCTATTAACAATGGTATATTCAAACAAACACGAGTTCAAAAAGTGAAACAAATTCTGCATGGTCATAACTAGTTTCATTTGTAAAATATTACATAGTTACTATTAACGACGTATAAATGGTCACATTTAGCATGCGCTATTTACCTAGAGATAAAATTGTACGCTTGATACATAAATTTCATTTAGTTGATTGAAAGGACATTCACTCATTTGTGTACTATTAGACAACCGTACTTTGATCGATTGTTGATTTTTGATGATTATTTTACTTTTATTTAAAGCATCAACACAAACTCAACATCTTTCTTGTTGTTTCTTCGTCTTTTTAAGGATTGTGTTAGATTTAGAGAACTAATTTGTCTCGCAGAAACTGCGGTGTATTAAGGATGTATCAATTGGCATACGAATATGTAAAAGCCAATGTTCAATATTACATAGAGATGAATATGTGATTTATGGTTAGACTAATATTCATCAGAAGTCAATAAGTATGACACTAATTAAAGCAGGCATCGAAGAAAAATATATTAAAAGTATTTATCAATCTTTATGGTCACCTGATAAAAGATACATTTGGAACGCCTGAAAAGGATATTATGGTTAATGAAACAGTTTGGAGCCAGCTGAAAATATTTTAGCATTGAAATAAAGAGTCGAAGCACAATGGAAATAAAGAAGTATTAAGAAGCACGATAAATATCGAAGTCTTGAATTATAACACGTTTCTAGAACTTTCCAGATGTGAGAGAATACAGCGCACCAAAACATGAAGGAAAGAAAGAATGCAAGGAATGCTAAATTTGCGTTAACTACAAAACCAGATGGAAAGAAAAAATTATATCCAAAAACATTCCCTATAATAACAAACATGTTAGACATGTTAAAATAGTAAAGTATAATAAAAATAACGCAATTGTTAATGTAATCATGAGAGAGTTTAAACTTCTCTTGCCATGCATGCAGTACGCTTGAGAGCGTAACAAAAATGTTGTTTTTTTTTTGTTGTTTTTCTTTTTTTGGGGGGGGTCTCCATCTTTAAAGTTGAAGACTGTATTTAAGCTAATAAGCTTTACTTCCTATGTGCAGAATGTTCAGGAAGTAAAACAGCACTGTGTTCAGCACGATGGACCTTAGATTTAGGATGCAAAGATGTGCAGCACCTCACCTTTGTCTGCAATTATGTTTAATGAATTGGTTAATTAACCTTAACCAAAGTACCATAATTAACGCAGTGAAAGATTAAAAATAATTAAGTTAAATCTAATATTATTCCATTCAAGTCATTAAACTTTGATAATTTCGATTTAAAATTTGTCAAGGAATATTCTCTGAACAGATGAGGAGCACAGCGAGGCAAGAAATGTTCAAAGAATGACATCAACCGGGCAGTGTTGATGGCAACAACTGGCAGGATAGTTTCCTCAAGAGTTTAACAAATGAAAATGTTCCAGAATTAGTCAATTCATCAAATATGCTCCCAGCTTAGGATTTTGGGGTGAATGTACAATGCTGCTACATTCTGAGGATATATTTAAACAAAACAACAGTATCAATATCTTGAAACAATTGTCATGTTATCTGCAACAATTTGTTCACTGCACCACAAAATGATAGATGTATATCGAGGGAAATAAAATAAAGCCACAGATGATGATAATAATATTGACAACATATAATCATGTTCCTCATATTGACAACATTTAACAGAGAGAGAGAGAGAGAGAGAGAGAGAGAGAGAGAGAGAGAGAGAGAGAGAGAGAGAGAGAGAGAGAGAGAGAGAGAGAGAGAGAGAGCATATTTAATTAAAAAATATCCAACTGACTTTATACTTGTAACTTACAAGTAGTTTATCTAATTTACTCAAGTTTTCCCCTAAAGATTGCTGTTTTATGTTCAGAAGCTCTTTGTTCTGGACGTCTTTTGAAAAAATTAGGCAATAATTAAAGTATGATATTTTGTTTTATTCTCTATTTTTAGCATATAATTTTCAGCAAAAACAAATAAATTTGTGTCAAGGTACAAATTACCTACATCGCCGAGTTCCAATTAACTGTCAAGGCATGATCATTCCGTTAGTAAATTGAAGTACGCCTGCTGGAAAAGAGTTAGCGTTTGTGACTGTTTCATGGGAACTCATTCATGTTGAGGAAAACAACAGGAATTGAAAATAGCAGCATTAATTGAACATACAACAGATAACCAATAAATATTCAATGTAAAAAAGTTGGAAAAAAATGATTGAAAAGGATATGTGTGCTTATATATATATATATATATATATATATATATATATATATATATATATATATATATATATATATATATAGTTTAACACAAACAATGCTATCATACAGGTTAGATAAATCAAATTCGTACTCTACGGAGTTTCGAACCCAGGTCCGCGAGTAAATAGCACCCATCGCCCTAGCCTGCACGCACCTGGTTTCGAAACTCCGAAGAGTCCGAATGTAATTTCTCTAACCTGTGTGATAGCATTGTTTGTATTAAACTATTATCTCTGCCCACTATTATCAAGATTCTACTACAGAATCCAGGAATAGAACAATAGCACAGTCTGTTCTGTCAAATATATATATATATATATATATATATATATATATATATATATATATATATATATATATATATATATATATATATATATATATATATATATATATATATATATATATATATATATATATATATATGTATGTGTGTGTGTGTTTAGTCTTTTGTATGTTTAGAACTGCAAAAATATTCCAAATTAATTTCAGATGACTTGAAATGGAATCATATGCTTCACTGGTTTGTGCCATTCAAACTTGGATTGCCTCTATCTGCTCTCAGTACAAGTTGAATAACTTCTAAACATATGAATTTCAATAAAGAATCTGAAAAGGGTGGGAAAAAAAATTATTGATAAATAATGCGTAGTTTCTATTTTGTTGACAATGCATGTTATTTCAAATCTCCACAACGAAAATGTTATAAGTTTGATACCTTAACATTTTGGGACACATTGTTTTGTCCTTCATGTATATTGTCGTTTGCTACTGCAAACGTTTTGTTGTTGGTCTGGATCGGACATATTTAAAGTATAAAAATAAATAAAATATTAATATTTGAAAAAAGTAATTTCAATAACGTCGACGACAAGAGACAAGCAATCAGCAAAAAATGACTCAACCATGGAATGTTTGGTTTGTCATCAACAAGTACAACAGGTATATAGACATTTTTAAAAATGTAATCAAGGAAATAAATGATACAGAGTTAATACGTCAGAGATTCTTCGACGAACGCGATGTGTTTCCTTGGAACAACAATAAAACTAAATATTTAGTTATTGAAACGAATTTTGAAAGACACCGAAATGTTGAATGGAAAGCGATTTGAAAATTGTAATTACAAAAACATTTCACATTCATGGTTCGTAGCCTACGGAACGATTACAAATTAAAGCTACAGGTTGTTTCCCTTAAACATATCAAATTCGGTAACAAACAAATTCCATCATTTAATTGTTTAAATTTTGCTGAGAAAACAATACACTTTTATTGTGTCATTGTATCCCCGCGAAAAGGCTTTGGTCATCCCCACACTGTGTCTGACTCATTTAATAGATCGCTGTATTGTAATCGATGGTCTCTCTGATACTTAATAAAGAAATCTGTAAACCAATCCACTTGATGAGATAAATGGTAAAATATCTTTTTTTACTGCGAAGAATAGATTTTGTTGGATGGTTTGGCAATAGTTCAGATGAACTGAGAGACCTTTTCGCTCAATACATACATGTTAAGAATGAAGAAAATGGTGTTTTAATATTTGATTAAAAAGATTATGGCTGCTAACAAAGAGCATAGGTACTGAATGTTTGGAACACAAACTCTAACGTTGGCCGAGCCCAGGACACAGATCAAGGCAGACAGATGAAAATGACAGTGATAGGTAAAGGCGAGCGCTTTAGACTGACTAATGAACCACCTGGGACCCCTTCTTAAGACATTATGGTAATAATAGCATTGCATATGTTGCAACATATTCTTTCGCAATGGTATTACGACTTTATGGTCGTAAACTAAGTAACAGGAAGATGCATAACCAAATCTTTTTTTTAAAATTAATAATTTACATCTCTAAGTTATAAAATGAATCTTTAAGAGGAATTTACAGGGTTGTGAATAAAACCCAAACTATCAGTCAGTTGAAGGATAAAACTACTGTTGCTATAAGCTTTCACTTCTTCGTGATCTCAACTGTCGAAACATTTATGGGCTTTATATGAGTGGTTGACGCATTTTCCTATATCTGAGCATTAGATCTGAGTGAGCCATTACAGCACTAAACTGTCGAATTATCTGACGATATTCTTAAACTTTGACTCAGTATCAATGAAAAATACAGACAAATTGTTGCCTCCATAAAGTCAATATCCATTTTTATCTCATCTTAATAAATCTCCGACTTGTTGCGTTAATTGTTTTCAAACTAGAAACCGAATTAATGGAGGTTGTACAAATTCTCCACGGTGCTGGTGCATCAAGACTTTATTTTGATTAATTAAGCTATACATACATACATACATACATACATACATACATACATACATACATACATACATACATACATACATACATACATACATACATACATACATACATACATACATACATACATACATACATACATACACACATACATACATACACACATATATATATACTTTTCACAGGAGTAAAATTTCATAAAATGTTAAAATGTTATTTTGTCCATTATGATAAACTTAATCAAAAGGCTCACTTCGATCACTATACACTGTGATGGTGGGGAGAGGGGTACTTACATCTAAATTACACAATGCCGGAGGGGGGGTGACGGTGGTACAGCAGATCTTGATATACGCTCTGCGATTCCTCTTTATGCCCTCTGTTTGATGGATGATTGCAAGGCTTTATCGGGAGTTGATTGGATTACAGAGTGTTTGGACCCCGAAACTAAAAACAAAACAAAAAAGCATATACACACACTAACGAACTGTCACTTGTTACTTGAAACCTCTTTTTGGGCATTCATATCACGTGGCTAATTGGAGTTATTTATTTTTCTCTAATCCTCTCTCTGTATCTACACCAACTGTGTCAACATTTCTTTACCATTGTGTCATGCGCCTCTCATGACTAGTTGCTACATTAATTCTCTTTTTTACCTAGCCACCTATCTTTGCGAAACAAATTTTTTCTCATTTCTGCAGACGTGATCACAGTTGCCTAACAAGCCGAAAGTATGAAGCTGGTGTCAATGAACAGCCGGCATTGATCTTTCAGTCACTAGAGCCTGATCAAACGATTCTAACTTTGTACTATCATGAACAGATACTTCCCTCAAGCTTTATTCATTAAAATATACAGAAATTGAACAATAGCAAACAAAGCAAATAAAATTTATATCAAATAGATTACTTTTATTTTAAAAAAAAACGATTGGAAATGTTTTCCTTATTTGGCTGAAAAGAAAATACTCTCATTGTTTAATACATTTAAGCAGCAAGCAAGTATGGTTAGCATTTTCATGCTTTCTTCTCTCCATTTGAAAGGATTTCCGTAATTAATTTTCTGAACAAAAACTAGCGAGTATGCCGTATAGAATAAACACAAGGTATGTCTTTTGATACTGTAAGCATGGTCAATGGTCATGGATTGGAGAGTACACTATTGACATTTCATGAAAGACCTTCACTTGATCACTGTTGACTTGTATGAAGACTACTACCCTATATTCATATGTGGGCAAAAGATAATCTAGCCTCAAATAAAATATAAATCAATATTATCGTGTATTGAGCTTTCCTCGTTCCTTAAAATGGATAGAAATTATCTAGGTTCATTATACAAGGCAAGAGGATTTGAAGGTCAAAAGGTTAAGAACAGACCCAGCAACGGAGTTATATTAATGCATCGTTCATAACCAATAATCATTTGAAATCAGAACCAATGACGAACGATCTACAAGAAATATAGTCTTTACGTATGTTCCACTGCAGCTGTGTCCCAACAGGATTCAGTTTGATAGTTCATTTAGAGATTTAGGTATCGCACATGAAGGGATACTTGCTTCTCTGTTCTCAATTTATCAGTAATTTCTCATAATGAAGTGTGATTCTATTTGAATAAGAGAATATAAAACATTGATATATGTATTAATGTATCAAAATATGGGCTTGAAAAATGATCTTTAGATTGACCATTCTCAATGGACATTAAATTCCACGAATCTGGAGATCTGTTTGACGTCATCTTCTGCATGCATTCTTTCTTCTGCAGATTTTGTTACATTTTGATCAAATCAAGTTATTGATGATATGTGATATTTGGCTAGCGTGTGAGATTTAGCTACAAATATATCTGATACACTTTCCTTTCAGTGGTACTCTACGTATTTGAAAATGAATATTGCCATCCGTTTGTCAGGAGGAATTTTGGCTAATTTTTCTAATTGAATAGGGTAAGTAAAATTTGAACTACGTGTATTTGCTAAGGACTCTCGAGACATTTAGTGCCTTTGTCTTGGGTAATATAAAGTAACCAATGACACACACAATACACGCAGTCTCATCCAGTCACATAAGCACATCTCAAGAAATTTTTGCATATATTTGTTACTTGTTAGTGGTCAGTTAGAAACTATTTCTCAATTACAAATGCACTGGTAAATATGATTATATTCAGAAAATGTGTTATAAGCTAGTGTAAATTTACTTTTGCCTTCAGAATGAAAATTTTCATCTCAGACCTTGAACACTGACAAGAAAGATTCGCCTAAATCTAAAAGAATTTGTAATTGAACCGTGAAAGCTACAAAACCTCAAAATATTTCAAAGGTTTTTGTATCCAATAAAGCTCTGAAACTCGTAAGGAAAAGTCTTCAAGTGGTCTTCAGATAGATTTCATAACAAGACGGTAGGTGATAATATGTTTTTTAAAATTTTCTTTTTTTTCTTCAAATTCTCTACTAATCAACCGATAATCAAAATAAAAGTTGATATTTTACAATTAATAATACCGTGTATTATACATATTGTGTACATGTGTCTAATTACATTGATCTTGTAAGTCATCAGACAGGTATATACTCAACTGTGATATGTCTGCGTAAATTATTCCATAGTGTTTCAAGTCCGCTTCAAATGAACATTTTTTTGTATCAATGTGTATATGCTACTTTGGGGGATATATGACTTTCGAAGTCAGATCACTTGGAGACATATTATTTGGGTCATTATGTCATATTTAAACAATTTCTCTTAATTTATTCCTAGTTCGATTCTTAAAATGGATCTAAAATGTAACCTGTACGAGTGCGGCATTTTTCATGGAGTGGGTACGTTTCCTTTGATATCGTCCTTGATATCGTTTTCCTTTGATATCGTCTTAATGCCTCGCTTGGCGCTCAGCTTTAAGACGTTAGTGCTAGGACTGGTCGGCCTGGTGTCAGGATAATGTGACTGGGTGGGACATACTCCTACATGTCTGCAGCAAGATGCCCCAGTGCTAGACATCACTATAAACTGTCACACTGCAGACATCGTAGCGATATGACTGAAACATTGTTAAAGCTATGTTAAAACACACACACACACACAGTAGACGGACATTAAAAGCCTTGAGTTATGAATAGACCAGTTAATGGAGTTATCTTAATGCTTGGATGATTGATTTGGAATCTGAGTCTCTGATGGGAAACAATATAGCGAGAAATGAAGATTTTAATTGAGTTAGAGAGTGATATACCTATAATAATGCTGCAGACTGAACGCTTATTTTACCACCCCCTTTAACGACCAAATAGAAGTGATTACACAACCATAAATAATAAAAAATATGCACAATGTGCATTTTCAAATACATTGTGCCTGAAATAATGCTTTTTCGCTCAGAGATCTGAATCTACAACCACTGAAGAACTCGAACTGGAGCGGACCATAGAACATGGCGGATACGGAGCATTTAAAGACATGATAATGTCGATGGTAAGTGATGTTCAATTCCTCTTTCTTTCCATTTTATTTCGGTTTTTATCAAATCTTACATTTAATATAACAGTATTGTGCAAAGTGAGATTTTGATGTGCATGTACCAAATTAGCCGTGATAGAATACACGTTTCAGAAAAGAATCATTGTTTGGCACACGTAAGTTACCGCTTCTAAAATCCCATTTACTTTTATAATGATTGACAGTGTTTTATGTTATTTGTGTTTGCATTGGAGAAGCGCAAATAAAGTTTTTGTTGGGTTGGTTTTAGTCCGCTTTAAATGCATTCTGGGTAGAAGCTTTGGTCATTTTTGTTGGGGAATGACAGCGAAGACGTTTTCCCTAAAGAAACAACACGACATCAAACCTGGCCAGGACAGGCAATAATTAAAGCTGATTAAAATGATATCTCCACTATCCTACATGAAGATCTGACGATGACCAATTAGGGGTCATCCATTAATTATATTAACAAAATAGTGGGAAAGGGTTTGAAGAAATCTGACAATTGTTGACATGGGAAGGGGGAGTTCAGGATAAATTGACGTCAACAATGTTAATTTTTTTACAATAAATTTAATAAATCAAAAATAGGAAATTAGTCGGTGGGTTGGTATGGCACACACTGCTAGCCCGTCAACAGCCCACCAGTTTAATCCTAAACCGTTGAGCTCTTGTCGAGGAAGTCATAGTCTTGCATCATCATATTTTGTTTTTATTCATTGTAGATTGTAGGCTGTAGACATATTAACTACATATGGTATTAATCTGAAAATGAATACCATTGCGATTATTCATTTGACAGATTTATAAGGGAGCTGTTAATAAATTCAAAGACTGCACTGAGCTAAAGACATCTAAATAGTATAGCTATGCATGGACTTCTATTAAATAGCATCTATGTTTTATATATATATATATATATATATATATATATATATATATATATATATATATATATATATATATATATATATATATATATATATATATATATATATTGAAGAAGTCCATGAGCTATACCTCCAAGAATGACTAACTGAGCCTAGGAAACTTGAGATCTTGACTATTATACAGTCATCTTTAACATAATACATAACATAAATTATGTAGCCTGCATAAGCATACAACTTCTTCAACCAGATGCAGAAACCTTAATGCCTTACAAATATTGCACACTTTGATAACACTCTTGTTTATTTCAGGCAAATGCCACCCCCCCCTCAATTTGCATGTGCGGTAAAATTGATGTAGCCTATACACGAAAATTAACATTTATTTGTATACCTTTTTATTTCCATAATTCTATTTTTTGCATAAAAGGGAAGGGGATAAAAAAATGCCTAAAAATTGTTGACATAAGTAATGGACGTCCCCTTAAGGGTCATGGTCTGGTGACCTTTGAATTAAGCCTATGGATATGCGGCTTTCAAAAATCTTAAAGTGAATCGAATAGTTCATTACACATTCATGTTCTTCATCCACCCTTCTCATTCTCCAAATGCGACCATATAAGACTTGATCTGACTGGTTGATAAAATTAACGTTTAAAGTTATAACATGGGTTACCAGAAAATGAACGCTAATTGGTCGCTATCAGATCTTCATGTAGGACAACGGAGATCTGATTTTAATCAGATTGGGTAGTAAACGGCTGCATAAATAGTAGTTTCTTCTTCTTGACTTAATTGTACATCTAAATAACTCAGAATTTAAACAATTTATCTTTCAGAATATTTTTAAAAACAACATATTATCATATAAAACATATAGTAAAACATCTGTGTAATAATTTTTACATAGGTTTGCACAATAAACATAAGGATGTGACTATTCAAAATTTGCGCTTGATGGCCTTCACAAAGATTACTCTTTTATTTTTTAAAAAAATGCTAGTTTTCATTAAAAAGGTTATATTCAATGCAAACATGAATATTAATTATTAAAATTTAACTTTAGTATTTCAAATCATAACATTTTAAAATAAGTCTATATCAGAAATCTTTATGCTTTTCAAGAAAGGAAACTCCTTGTCACGTGTTACATGCACGCATTCATTTTTATAGTGATTTCTCTCATATAGACCAAATCGCGAAAGTGAGGTGGTTTTGTATCATTCGTATAAAGGTTACACGTACCTGTCCCACCTCATTTCTGCGATCTGTTCTACTTAGAGATAATTGATAAAAGCATGGCCTGCTTAGAAAGAAAATCACAGCGTCCCAACCCCCATCAAAAGAGTGAACTTCCACCAAACTGTAAACTTGTGCCCACTGATAGTGGATTACGTTTTAGTTAAGTTTGTCGACATCAACCATGCGAGACCTAACTGTGCCATCTCAATTAGAAAACTACGTTATGACGTGTCGGCAGAGATCTCAAGCTATGTAAACAGATACTATTGACCATATATTTTAAAGACTTAGACTTTATTAGCATTTGTATCTTTACTTTTATATATCTTTATAATGCATTTTATATAGTGTATCTTGATCTATCTACGATTATAATACATTTTATACCTTGTAGCTTTATTATATATATATATATATATATATATATATATATATATATATATATATATATATATATATATATATATGCCTTTATACACACATTTTGTATATTGTAACTTTCGTTTATAAAACTTTATACTAAAGGTTATACCTTCTATCTTTATTTTATATACCTTTATAACACATTTTTATATCTTGTGTCTTTGTTTTTTATACCTTGATAAATACATTTCATAAATGTATCTTTATTTTATATACCTTTAAATAAAGTTTATACCTTTTGTCTTCATTTTATATATCTTTATAATAGATTTTATAGCATCTATACATGTATCTTTAATTTTATAGGGGAACATGTTTGTTTTCAATTAGGAGGTGTATGTTTCCCCAGAAATTTTACCCTTCACCCGTTATCTATTAATTTTTACCCTGCACTAAATAATAAGTATTGTACTGATGAGCCTTACACGTGCATACATACGTACGTGCGTGCGTTCGCATGTACGTGCGTGCATACATACATACATACATACATACATACATACATACATACATACATACATACATACATACATACATACATACATACATACATACATACATACATACATACATACATACATACATACATACACGATACGTTTACTTTCTATAATGGTAATACTTTTTATGTGCTATGGATGGGTACAAATTACGTAAATCTTTTTGACTTCGTTGAGATTGGTTCTGGGTTTTTTAAAAAAAAATTCCCATTTAAAGAAATTTTATGAAACCGTATTAGATATGTAAACCCCATAAAAGGTACAAATAGAAAGAGCACTATAAGAAAGCCATTCCTTAATCGATTGCTATGTTTCTAATATGATTATTTCGCCCAATTTCTAATACCCCATACAAAATGGTTGTGGGAAAAGTTAAATCAATATGAACTTTCCACAGAGCTAATCTTTTGGAATCCAACATAGTTCGTTGGATTATTCATTTAGCGTACGTGGTGTTATTAACACATTAACTGCCTTGTATCGACTCGAAAACGAACAACCTGGGCAAATGATTAATCAGTTGATAACGGATTATCAGGAATTTGAAACAGATAGAGAACAATCACACGAAATTTGGGGTTATACCTCGGATTCACCACTGTCTTGTCCATCAGATGTCCTATCTACCGCACATAAAGGTTTACGAAGGAATCGATTGAATCTCTCGAACCACCGCTCACCTTTTCTTAATAGGCGCGAGTCTTTTGAACTTGCAGAATGCAGAAAACCTAATTGAAATTTTTCTATATAGGGATATCTAGAGAACAGTTGAAAGCTTTTATTTAATCTATATGAAAGCTTTGGCTGGCAACACAGAATGAGAATGTTTCATTAACTATAATAGTGGGCGTATGTGTGTTGAGCATGGTGTACACACTGGAAAATGTTACAAATTTATATGAGAAGCAGTTACATGAATCGGGGTTCATTTTGTACATTGTCAGGAGGTTCACCGTGTGTATGTATGGAAGAATGAATAAATCGACCGATAAATCGACCCGAAGAATGAACTTCTGTGTACATTTGTTCGTTAGTCAAGAAACTTGAGCATTTTGAGGACAGATACTCAACATGACATGGTTCAAGGTCTGCTTCAGTGCTTTACACATAAGAATAGTGCTTGTTCAGCGGCATAGGATGCGTTTTGGCGATCTAACATTTCGGTATCCGACTGAAAATTGGTAAATCTGAAGCATTGCCTTGTTCGTTTATCTTGTTTGTGAACGACAACAGGCTGAGTAGTAACAAGAACGGCGATCCCCTTTATGCCATATTCCTTCAGTACATGAATTACTAACAAACATGGCGGCGGCCAAAGTAGTTTTCCTTCTGCTCAACGGAGAATAAACTTCAGTTATAATTAGATACTATCATTCCAACAAAATTCATTCTCTGTTTTAATAACTGATGTTAGTGTACTTTGGACTAGTACAATTAATTTCTGGAACACGTCAGCAGTTATATCAATCATCTGCTTTAGACAGTGCGTTGTTTCCCTGATACCTCTATCAAAGTAGCACAGATATATGCCAACATTCATGCTTTTGGCAAAATCGCGCATTTTCGCCTCACACAGGTCCCTCTTTCACAAATAAGTAATAAATGTAGAGTGGAAAAGTAGTGATAACGCATCATCAAATCTTTGTTACGTTAGAATAGCAACAACGGGTAAGAGAACAGTTAAAAATGGTACTACTTATGTCGGATTGTTTTTGCCTTCCATGCGACGGAAAAGACATTCGTTCTGATTGGCTTCGAATCACAATCGGGATAACTTCAGCCTTTTCGACTACATGCTAGATGAAAAAGGGGACGCTTACCAGTTATTATGTACTTTTGAGAGAGTGATATATGTAAGGTGAAGTTGTTTTCATTTAAAACATGCACAGTGGAGAGAATATTGGCATACCTTTGCTACTTTGATGTAATGTGGCTGACATTTCTTTGGATATTGTACTTTTGGAAATTGTAAATGATTTTAGCACACTGCTAACTCAAATGACTGCTGCCTTACGTTCCAAAAATCAGCATGAATTTGTCTAAAGTAAACTATCCTTAGTAGCTATTAAAATAGTGAAAATTAATTTTGCCAGACTAGACAAAAACAGCTTCTGAAAGTGCAATGAATGAATTGCCAAATGTATAAAATGGTTTTGTTTTTGTTTTTTTTACAATTTACCTCTGAAGTTCAGGAAGTGAAAATGACCAAATGGAGCAAGCACTTTTTGAAAGGTGAACATCTGGAGTAAGACCAAGCTGTCTACTCTATAACCCATATTACACCCACCAATCATACGCAAAACTAGAGGGAATTAAAGGTTCTTTGAATAATACCTAAGATATACAAGGTCTTTTTTTTAAATAGGCAGTATAAATAGTGAGGAATTTCTTTCCTTAAACCTGTATTTTTTCAAAGAGAAATACGCCATTTAAAAAATATCTTTGCTGATTAGCGGGAAGGAAAAACCTTCCCATATCCGAAAGGTACACTGCGTACACTTTTATCGCAGATTACCTCAAAGGGTATGGCAGGGTTTATCAATAGAAACATATTTAACATATTTTAAGGAAATATTTATCTCACATGAAAAATTGCTAATGTGCTTTCCTGTGCCGTTAAAACAAGTAGGAAATGTTTTTTTTTTTATCCCCGTCCTTAACACAAACATAATTTTGTAATATCTTTGTGTTGTATGAATTTCTTCAACGTAACAGGTAGACGTGCGAATGGACATACCCGCACATCGGACGGTCACGTTGAAGTGATTGTAATTTTATCCGTGTTTCTGTTGGGTTGAGCATATTGGATTTATTAGCTTCTCTGTGCACTGCATAAAGTCAATAACGGATTCAGATAGTTTAGTTCAACCCGCATCTTGTAAATTTTATATAGACAATTTACAAGCAGAAAGAAGCAACACCTGAAACTTTTAGACAGAAACGTTTGATAGTTTTGCGTTTTTTTCCCCCTGTACTCTGTTTTGAAACGTTTGTGAATTCACGGTAGAAAGATGTCATAAACTGAAGTTGCTATCTGTTCTTCCATCTCCCAGCACCACCCCAGCGATTTCGTCCTCCTTCTCATATCAGCAATGAAATGATTTTTACATGGTGGCATACAAAGTTCCAGCTAAAAGATGCTCAGCATGGCCTACGTGGTAATAATCTCGTTGATCTAGACCTATCGCGTAACATCGTGTGATCTTCTCTAGTCAAGGGTCTATGCAAATGATACACACATTCAAAACCAGGTTTACTAAACATTTGACAAATGTCGCTGATTAGCTGGAAGCTCAGTCACCGTTCATAATTTAAAAAATAGATCGCAATAAGCAAACTTTCATTTTTTATGTGTCATGTTTTGACCAATTACATAAAATATATTTCGATAAATCTTGGAAATAATTCGAATGCGACACTGACTTATTATATCGCACATTGGTCGCTTTAGTACCAATAGATTCTACCATTCCGAAACTACGTCATGAATATGTTGACAGTTATTGCTTATTGATAAATAATACTGAAATACTTAACAGAAAGAAGGATAAAAGAAAATTAAATGAGCGAACCTTGTCGGTTAAAATACATCGTACAGACCCCGAAGTCTGTCAAGTGACAGTCTGGTTGAAAAACACCACCGTGGAAAGATCTATCACACGTGATCAAAGTAAACACACACACACACACACACACACACACACACACACACACACACACACACACCCTCGAGAATGTTCAAACATCAAATCAAAATGGAGGAAACAGTTTATTAAATGCTCTGTATTTCCTGTATAAAAAAGTAATGAAGAAAAAAAAACAGAAATAAAAGAATGATAGTTCATGACAAACAAAATACTTCTTGATTGATACACTTCGTTATGTGGTAACTATGACAGTCGGCTCCATACATTATGCGTTGTAAAAGCTAATGGTCAGGGAAAATTCAAAGTTGCGTTACGCATTTCCGGATGATGCAAAATGAAAACTCTTTGAATTGTTTTAATACAATAATTAATTGATAAATGATTGAATGCTAAATAAACATATATTTGAAAGAATATTAATTAATTGTTATTAAGACATATGGAAAAGCCTAGTAAAGAGGGAAGGTCTCATGCTAGGAAAGAATATGCTGCTCTTATTAGAAAGAGACAAGAATGTTCCATATTATGATGCAGGTCATGACCGTTGGTTTTAGTGCCTGTTACTTCTTCCGGTTCAGTTTCGGCTTTCTGTAGTTTTAGTCTAGACTATGCTCTGCTGGGGAATGCTTGATGGGTAAGACAATAGGTCGTGATATACGACGTCTGCGTGGTGGATTTAGAAAAGTATGGATTGTTTTCGTCTATGCACACCTTTGTACCATGTATGGATTAAAACAAACAAAAGTGGTTTTTTTTGCTTGCCTAAAGGAAACTATCGAGGTCGAGGTATCACTTACATTTTAAAGGAGTTTTGAATGACTTGTTTGTATGCCTCACTAATTCTTTTGGTATTATTGATTCCTAATGTTTAAAGATAGTAACTGTACTTTGTTTTAGCGACAAAAATGAATCTTTGAAGTTTTAACGATTGCCTTGATACAATGCCATGTCAAATGCGTTTGTATACAAGATAGTTTCTAAGTGGCCAGCAAAATGACAATTAGCAGTTTATGTCAACGGGCGGCAATTTACTGATTTTGCTCTTATGACAGAAAGGTTGAAACAGTCAGTCAGGACTATATGTTTGTGCTGTAACATGTATGTATAACTTTTTATTCTTTGTTAAATTTTTGTAAATTAATTTTCACATTTTACTTGAATTCAATTACTCGAATATTTCCTGGTTCTAAATAATATAATATTCCAGAAAGTTGGTTAAGGTGTTTACGCCTCCTGTTTTTTACTCGAACGATTCGTTTTAGATGAAAAACGTAAAATGAAAAAAGTTTAAGATTTTGTCAATCTGATGTTCTAAAATTACTACAAATGTTGATTACTGAGGGTTTTTATTGTTTTATTTAATATTTTATTTGTTAGTTTAAATATACTAAGTGCCAAAGTTTAGGCCTTGAACTCACGTATAGCATTTGTGAAACAATATAAATATCAAGAAAAAGAAAGAGACAGACTGTCAGACAGAAAAAGAAAGGGAAACTTCTATAAGTAAAGTATAAACTACTTTTTTGTATTTTCTTATTCTTACATTTTTGCGTTTATAGTTTTGCAATCATTACCCATGTATACATTCGTAGCTTTATGCATAAATCTATACAAATATATAGTAGATACATTGATAAAATTCACACATACGTACGTGTATGCACCCAAATATACATACATACAAACCTGTACACATGCACACAATCTGTGTACCGATTTCTCAGGTTGTTACATTATTGAGTACAAACTTATCTGGTGTCAGAATACTGTGTACAAACTTCTCTTTCAATTCTATACATCAAAAAATTGTGTTCAGATTTCTTTGGTGTCACAGAATTTAATACTGACTTCTCTGAGGTCACAGTATCGTATACTGACTTCTGTGGTGTCACTGTATCGAATACTGACTTCTCTGGTGCCACAGTATCGTATATTGACTTATATGGTGTTGCACTATCTCATACTGATATTTTTATGTCACAGTATAGTATACTGACTTCCTTAGTGTAACATTTTAAGTTTTCCTTGTTCAGATACAGATAGCATTATTTCACTATTATCATATTTGCATAGTATCGTTAACGAGTGAATTCGCCTTGTGATATTAGAATTGAGAGTGAATTAAAATATTCCAAATACCCATCTCCCTTGCCACATTAGTAACTGTCCATAATCAAATTCTCCCACTCACCCTTCCCAAAACAAGTACTCTCTCTCTCTCTCTCTCTCTCTCTCTCTCTCTCTCTCCCAGTAGAGCCCCATATAAACGACTAGTCTAATGCGCTCGCCTTTAGATATCATTTACCCTCTTATCTATGTCCTCGTGAAAGTGAATCTCTCCTCAACCAACACGAGTATAACTACGTGCTTTCCAGTAGCTTCCCGTCGGTTGATGGTTCTCTTCCAAATATACTTGTCGCGAAAAATAGCCTAACATATGCTGAAAATGGCGTTTTCATACTGCGCAAGAATCAGAGCCGAGATGGCCAAATGAGTATTGCCAGACTGGCGGCAAGAAGAATACGAGTTCGATTCCTGCTTGGACCAGAGCTGATTGACATCTGTCTTTCTGTTCCATACACTTTATTATATCTAAGAATTTACTTCCAATCATGATGTAATCTTTTGTTAAATGTATATATCTCTGGCATTAAAATATGTTTAAACTATTTTAAAAAATAAAAAAAATCTCTATACGAAATTAGAATGTGTAAAATTAGTTTAGCTGCCACTCAGAAAGATTGATTCCTATTATGCAATATACAGTTAAACAAAATTTTGGGGGTCAATGCGATATTTTGTTTCGGAAGAACGAGCATCTGCTTTGGAAATATTAAGTTTGAGCTTTTGTGTTATCTACATTTTTATTATAACGCTGACTAATATGCTAATACATCAACCAGTCAATGATTTTGGCGCAGCTCTACAGTTTGGTAATTTTGGATAGGGTTACATGCTTTTAAAAAAAAGGAATTTCCCAGATTTTTCTCACAGTTATTCTGACAGTTAAAAATACACCTGTATATCTTAGGTATTGTTAAAAGAACTTTGAATTCTTTTTATATTGGTGTGCAATTTTAATCATCGAACTTGTTTAATGAGATTAATTCTGACTTAATCGGATGGTCCTCAGCTTTTTCCATCGTATATTAGGAAAGAACATTTAACCTCGTATTTGAAACAGTCAAGAATATTCCGAATTATGCAGATCAAGTTGGATTTTGGTACTTGTTGCTTTAAACCTGATGAAAATATTTTACAGCATTCTGATTAAAAGTTAATTAATAAGAAAAGTCAGTGAGATAGTTCTTTTTTTGTGGGAAGGAATTTTGAACATTTGTTTTTATGGAAATATTCTTCTTTGAATTGTCGTTTGACGCAAATTTTGTATACTTTTCTGCTACAATTACTTTATATCGAATCACAGCCGTTGGACTTAATTCAGCAATACGAACATTCAGTTCATTAAATTCCCATTGTTTTTTTTTTCGAAGCATTCACAACAAAACATGTATCCGGTCGGTAAATTTGCATTGAATGGCCAGTGGATCGACCGTGGTACGAGAGGGTTATTACGGGTGATGTGATTGTTAGAAACTTAGGACTCAAATTTCTAACAAAATCAATTAGCACCTTTTCTTCTATGCCTTCATTCCATGTGCCAGTCAACCACTACATATGTTTCTAAAGATAAGGATTAAAGTCGATCATATATCTCTTAAGAGGTTTTTTTTTGTCTGGGGTGTGTTGTTTTATTTTCATTTTATTTCACACGGGAAATATAAAAAAGCAGTTTAATTTTACATTTCTTTTCCTAAATATGTTTCACATCATAAATATTGCAGAACTATTTTAAGAGAAATAAAACAACTGTCTTTGTTTATGTTCGTTTTGGGAGAAATACAGATAGTAAATAGTCCATGAAGCATCAAGCAGTCGTTACTTCGAATTCTCTCGCATGAGGATTAATTTAATGACTTCTCTAAGAAGTTGTTATATCAGGGGCACATGCTTATTGGAACATTCCTATTTTATTCAAAATTTTATTTTTATTTGCAAAATTCCATGTTTCTTTAAGTTTTAAACCATCTCATTATAGGACACTTCGTTCACTTACAAGGCAAGAAAACGTATTAATTCAATTAATTTTCATCTCTAAGCTACTGTTATTGATTTCATTTTTAATACTGATCTTTGTCTAGAAGTATTAATTTTTAAATTTTATGTATGATATTAATATTTTCTTTCTGTATTAAGCAGATTAATGTAAAAATAATATATAAATGGGCTAAATCGTTTACATACAAAATTCACTGTTTCTTTCATTCTTGTACAGAACATTAGAATTACTAAATTTAATATTAGGATCCATCCATGTTCGAGTTTTGAGAAAATCATTTTAGTCCTCTACAGTAAATTTATAACATAA